>JAVSCE010013077.1:0-154626 GCA_032199065.1 Smutsia gigantea
GGGTCTGTTTCCCAGAGCCCGCAAGCTTCTTGCAACCCCAGGCCGGCCTGAGATGCGGGAGAAAACTGGGCGCAGCCAGAGGTTGAGGCGCCGGGCCCCGAGCGCGAAAGAGCCAAGGCCTCGACAGCCCGGGCACGGCGCCGCCAGGTGGGAAGGGTGGTGGGGAAGGTGCAGGTGGCTGCGGGCGAGAGCGAAACGGGGGCCGGGGGCGGAGACGGGCCCGGTGACCCAGCGCCGCTGTCCGCTCTCGTGAAGCTAAGCAGGCTCCGCGCGAGGACCCTGCCAGGCCCCGCTCCCCAAGTCCACGGGTCCCGGCCGCGCCGGCCTCGAGGAGCGACTCCTTCGAGCGGCTGGCGTGCTGGGCCTCCTGCGTTGGCTGCGGCAGCGCCCGGGGCGGAGGGAAGGAGATGAGAGGGGGCGGGGCCGCGGGCGGGCGGGCGGCGGGCGGGGCCGGGGGCCGTGGCTGCGGCGCTGCCTGGGGCCGCGCCTGGCTGGCGTAGGGGGGCTGGGGGGGACCGCCGAGGGCTCCCCCTGGCGGCAGCCCGAGCTCCACGCAGGTTGCGGAAAGCCCAGCCCCCGACGACCCTAATGAAGATGAGGACCCGATTCCGGATCCCAAATTCGCGGTCGTGCTCCCCAGGATCCACAGGGCGGGGCGGGCATCGAGTAGCCGGAGCTCCGAGGAACCGTCCGCGGACTCCCTCGCCGGGGAGGGACACGTTTGGGCTTGTGCGGGGGCTTCAGGGGACGATGAGGGGCACAGGGCGAGTGGAGAAGGGGTGGCCGGTTCCCGCCGAGGCTCTCTCCTGGGCCCGATTGCCCCCGACGAACCCCTAGACGAAAGCGGCTCGGGCAGTGAGGCGGAGCCTGAGACCTTGGAAGCCGAGACTCTGGTGCACTGGGCACAAGGCTCAGCCCCCCGCGAGGACCCTGGTCTCGGCACTGACGTGCTGCTGCCCCGACTCACCTTGGAGGCCCGCCTGCGGCGGGAGAGGAGCCCAGGCCCCTGTGGGTCCCGGATGGAGCCGTGGGAGCCAGAGGATGAGGCGGAGGCGGCGCTGCAGAGGCACCTGGAGCTGAGCCTAGGGCCAGGTCTGGAGGCACCGCACTTGCCTGGTGCCAGAGCAGGAGCCTCCGGAAAGGCCTGGAAGACACGGAGGACCTGGCCTGACTTCGGTGAGCAGCCGCAGTTCCAAATCTGCCGTGCCTACGTCACCCCTTTCCTCGTAGCCGACTCCACCTCCTTTTTTATAAACTGTGTCCTTAGAAGGGATTTTGCTTCACAAAAGTTAGACTGGCTGGAGGGGGCAGGTAAGGGGTGGAAGTCAGGTGCTCCCACTCTGGGACTTCTCCAATCCACAAAAGCTTCACTCCATGAGCGGCCTAGTCTTGCTTGTAGCCTCCATGGTGGTAACTTACTTGGCAGCCAGGCCCCTGTGTTTGCTGGGGGGCAGGGCTGAGAGAGGGCTCAGGACTTGTCCAAAGAGCCTTTGCCTCCGGTGGCACACTAACCTAGGGCCTCCTTCTGTCCCCCATCCCTGCCTCTCCACCCCACTGTCCCCACAGACCTGTGTGCGACAGCTCTGTGCTGCTGTGCCTCTGAGGTTTCACCTGGGCTGGATCTACGTATGGGGGCACCCAGGGAGGCGGTGGAGGCCGGCATTCCCTTCCCCTGGGATCAGATGTGGCTTCTTTGTATAATCCAGGCAGCTGTTAGACACCAAACACCTGTAGGTAGGAGACTCCGGAGGCCTGGGCTTCACAACTGTCCTGGAAAGCAGGCAGTCCCCATCGTATGGACAGGAACAATGCACTCTGGATCGTCTGCATCCAAACCAGTGCCTGTTCCGCTAAGCGGCCACCCCAAGAAGGATAGCTGCCACTGACTGACCAGCTGTTACACACCTGGCCCTGTGTAAATCACTTCACACGTGTTTCCTAATTCTGTTCTCACAGCAGTGCTGTAACATCAGGGTTGTTTTTCCCCTTTAACAATAAGACAGTGGAAGCCCTGAGAGAGAGACACTTGCCAGATCTGGGCAGCTAGTGAAGGGGTACAGTCAGGACATGCCCTCAGAGCCCCACACTCCGAGCCTGCTTACCCGCCCGGATCTCCCTTTGGGTAGCAGGGCAGCTTGTGGGCAAAGTAACGTCCTGGAGGATAGAGGCTGTCCACAGCCTAGCTCTCCCTGCTCTCCCTCCTCTGTCCAGCGGGAGTCCCAGGAGGTGGCTGCTGTGTCCAGCTGGGCCGAGATCCACACGGCAGCCTGGCTGCTGCTGGTGCCACCCGAGCACCTGGAGCAGACTGTCACCAGGAGGGTCATGGTGAGCCCAAGGGTCCTGAGGAGACGGGGCCCAACCCCAACCACCTGCAGGCTTGATGAGCACCTGTGTGGGTCTTGAGCCTGGTGGTCCACATACATTGCATGGACCTCCTCTGCCCTCCAGGAGACACCCTATGGCTGGGTCTGGAGATCCCTGCCATGGAAAGTGCCATCGATGCCAGGTGGTCCTGGGGGCAAGAGAGGGCCTCAGCTGGGTCTGGCCCTCTGCTGCATGTGGCTCACTCCCCGTGCCCACAGGGACGCCCTGGCCAAGGCCCTGTACTCGAGGCTCTTCACTTGGCTGTTGAGGACCAAAGTGCAGCTGGCGCCACCTGGGGAGGGAGAGAGCACGGACACCGTCACTGTCGTGGATGTCTATGGCTTTGAGGTCACCCCTTGGACAGGGTGCCCACCTCATCCTGATTATTTCTGGGGACCCCAGCAGCTCCGGCTCTCCCTGGGGGCACCTGGCCGTGAGCTGGCCCAAGAAGTGGCTGCATGTTCTGTGGGTGTAGCCATCCTGCCCTGCTCTGTCCGGTCCTCACATTGCCTCTGGGGGGTTCTGTCCTGCTTGGCCATGCAGAATCTCACAGGACCTTCTAAGACAGCAAAAGACAGAGACCCTAAAGTGGGTCTGCCCGAGGACATGAATAGACACTTCTCCAAAGAAGAAATTCAGATGGCCAACAGGCACATGAAAAGATGCTCCACATCGCTAATCATCAGAGAAATGCAGATTAAAACCACAATGAGATATCACCTCACACCAGTGAGGATGGCCAACATCAAAACACAAACAACAACAAATGTTGGCGAGGATGTGGAGAAAAGGGAACCCTCCTACACTGCTGGTGGGAATGCAAATTAGTTCAACCATTGTGGAAAGCAGTATGGAGGTTCCTCAAAAAACTCAAAATAGAAATACCATTTGACCCAGGAATTCCACTCCTAGGAATTTACCCTAAGAATGCAGCAGCCCAATTTGAAAAAGACAGATGCACCCCTATGTTTATTGCAGCACTATTTACAATAGCCAAGAAATGGAAGCAACCTAAGTGTCCATCAGTAGATGAATGGATAAAGAAGATGTGGTACATATACACAATGGAATATTATTCAGCCATAAGAAGAAAACAAATCCTACCATTTGCAACAACATGGATGGAGCTAGAGGGTATTATGCTCAGTGAAATAAGCCAAGCCGAAAAAGACAAGTATCAAATGATTTCACTCATATGTGGAGTATAAGAACAAAGAAAAAATACTGAAGGAACAAAACAGCAGCAGACTCACAGAACCCAAGAACGGACTAATAGTTACCAAAGGGAAAGGGACTGGGGAAAATGGGCGGGAAGGGAGGGATAAGAGGGAAAAAGGGGCATTACGATTAGCAGATGTAATGTTGGGGGGGCACGGGGAGGGCAGTACAACTCAGAGAAGACAAGTAGTGATTCTATAGCATCTCACTACGCTGATGGACAGTGACTGTAATGGGGTTGGTGGGGGGGACCTGATGAAGGGGTAGTTTAATAATCGTAATATTGCACATGTAATTGTAAATTAATGATAATAAAATAAATTATATTAAAATAAATAAATAAATAAATAAAGTGGGTCTGCCCACAGCCTCACCTGTAATCCCTACAGGAAGAATGCTGGAAGGCTTCTTGGAGGCAGCAATCTGGAGCCTTGAGGATGTGGGGTTCTGATAGTCAGCAAACTAGGTCATAGGATAAGGCACTTTTCAGACCACAGATTGGCTCTGAAGAGGCCTGAAGGCTCAAAGCCACGCTGAGGCAGAGGGCAGGGGTGTGGCCTGCTACAGGGAGGCCTGACCGTGGCTGGGCAGGACTGAGGCAGCCTGAGCGCTGTGCCAGGGCCTTTGGACGTGACCCTACGGGCTGCAGCATCAGCCTTAGGGCACCAGTCCTCCCTGCGTTCTGGTGAGAATGCGGCAGCCCTGGGGGAGGGGGAGGCAGGGCACCAGCCTGTGTGCCGGCCCTGCATACCTACCCCATGCCCCTGCCTGTGTGGGTGCCCACCTCACTGCCCATGTGCCCCCAGGCACTACAGGTGAATGGCCTGGAGCAACTGTGCAGCAGTCTAGCCAGTGAGCGCCTGCAGCTCTTCTGTAACCAGCTGCTGCTGGCCCAGGAGGAGGTAAGGGGGCCTAGGCATGCATGTGGCAGGAGGCACCCAGGTGCTGCCCAGAGCAGAGGGCACTGAACTGAGCCCTCTGCCCCAAAGCCCCCGTGCTCTGGGCCATCTCAGTCCTCTGAGACTCATTTCACTCATCTGTAGGAAGGGAGGGCCATTCCTGCTCCGGCTCAGACGAGGCCCCCCACGAATGTGGGTGGGCTCTAAACAATGCTGCCTGTTCCCAGGAGGCCTGTCGGCAGGAGTCGCTGCCATGGATTCCCATCTCCCAGCCTCTGCGCGAGTCCTGCTTGGACCTCCTTGTAGACCAGCCCCACAGCCTCCTGAGGATCCTGGATGCTCAGACATGGCTGTCGCAGGTGAGCCCCAGTGGTGGGGACAAGGAGAGGGGGCAGTGGAATCTCTTGGGAGCAAAAAGTTGATGGGATCCAAGGACTCTGCCCACAGCCCCTCGGCGTAGCTTGGGAAAGCAGCGGCCAAACTGGGTTTAAATCCTGTGTCTGGGTGATCTTGAACAAGATACTGTACCTCTCTGAGGGTCCTCAGGTCCTTGCTGCAGAAGGGAGACAGTGGTGTTGGGTAGTCGGGGCAGAGTGGTGGGGGCTGCGCTGGGCTCATGTGGGGCTTGCGAGGGGCCCTCAGGCCTCCGGCCAGCAGGGGGCAGCCTCAGGGCCTTGGGGGCATCCATTCCACAGATACTCATTGACTGCCTCCACCCCCAACCTAAATAACTCCCCTGTTACTCTCCAGCCTGTCCTGTACTTTATATTTTTATAACAGTTGTGTCCACATGCAGTTACAGTGTATTTATTCATTCACCTTTGCTCCTGAGTTAGGCTGAGCTCCATAAAGGCTGGATCCTCCTCTGAAGGGTTCTCGCCTTAACCGCAGTGCCAAGGGTTCACTAAATGTTGAATGAATGAGTGAATGAATGAATGAATATGTGTGTCAGGAGCTGTGTTAGGGATAAAAGGTGAGCAAAAATAGACCCAGCCCCTCCCTCTTAGATCCTGCAGTGTAGCAAGAGAGAAATGTTATTAACAGCACATGTGGAGAATCCAATAGGAGCTCACACCTGTGTGGCTCCACAGGTGGGTATGCTGGGCCTTCTCTGGGATCTAGGCCAGTATAAGCTAAATATATCATGACCCCAGATATAAGATGACCTCATTTTTCCCCATTCAGAGGTTGAAAATGAAGGATGAAAAATAATGGTAAAATATTAAAACATGGCAATATTTCATTGCTCAATATAACATTAATATAAAAAGCATTAATATATAATAGATATCTTCCTCCAGAAGTGCCACTATCACCATGGCGGTCATCCGTGCTATGCCAAGCCCCAGCTGCCCCTTCCTGTCTTCACTGTGAGGCATTACGCTGGGACTGTCACCTACCAGGTATCAGAGTGAGTCAGTAAGGGTGGTGTGAACCTGGTGTCCCCTCCCAGAGCTGAGTCACACCTGACAGGTGATAGGAATAGGTGAGGGGAGGCCCCTTCCAGCGCTTGGCCATCTGTCCCTACGTGGGCCCTCGGCCCCACCCAGTTCTGAGTGTGATGTGTTGAGTTCTGGGTGACATTTTAGGGTGGGCTGAATTGAGTCCTAGGGACTTTTCAGGCCAAGAGGGGCAGAGCATACTCGTGGGATCTGGCTCTGATGACTTCAGGCAATCTACTTTTCTTTCTGAGCCTCCATTTCCTCATCTGTAAAATGGGAATGGGAATCTGCCCTATAGCATTGTCTTGAGGATTAAATGCCATAATATGGAAATGGCTGGGCAGGTGCCTGACATATACCAGGTGTTCACTGGACTGACTTTCCTGTCCCCCTTCTGAGTTTCACAGTGACTGCACCCCTGCCTGGTGTGCTGAGGGGAGGGGCTTGGTATAAAGGGCAGGACTGAGTGACTGGTTTAAAGTAGGGCAAGTCAGGTAAGGCTTCCTGGAGGAGGCCACATGCTCTGGTTGCAGAAGAAAACATACAAACTACCCAGGAGTCATGCAAACAAGGAGCACACGGAGTATATGTCAATTATACTTTAACAAAAATACAATCACATCTAAAACAGAAAGAAACCTGGAGGAGATTGAATAAAGGAAACCGAACCTATATTGAAGATAATAAAAGACTTAAAAATGAAGAGACCAGCCCTGGTCCTGTTGGGGAGTCCTAACATCGTTCATTCTCTCACAGTTCATCTAGAAAAGCATCACAATCCCAGACAATACCCCAATGGGGTTTTTATGGGAAGAGGAATGGGTTGTGACAAAACTATTTTGAAGGATTATCAAGAAAAGAAATGTGTAAGAATAGCCAATAAAATACTTAAAAGCAAAGGAATATGGAGAAATTTGCTCTGCCAGATTTTAAAATATATTTTAAAGCACTAGTAAGGAACAAGCCCCTCGATGGGCAGAATGAAGAGCCCAATAACAGGCTCAAGAGCATGTGAAGGAACTAGTTATGAGACTGAGGCAGACTTTTAAAAACTGTGGCAAAATATACATAACATAAAATGTGCCATTTTAGCCATCTATAGCATACAATTCAGGGGCTTTAAGTACATTTACGGTTGTGTAACCGTCGCAATTCCAGAACTTATCATCATCCCAAACAGAAATTGTCCCCATTAAACACTAACTCCCCAGCCCTGTCTCTAGAAATTTGCCTACACACACACACACACACATGCACACACAATCCTTTGGTGTCTGACACTGCACTAAGCATAATGTTTCCAAGGTTCGTTCATGTTGTAGCAAGTGTCAGAATTTTATGGCTGAAGAATCTTCTGTTGTGTGGATAGACCACATTTTGTTTATCATTCATTAGCTGATGGACACGTGAATTGTTTCCATGGCTATTGTGAATAATGCTGCTGTGCATGTGGGCACACAAGTATCTTTTTGGGTCTCTGCCTTAAATTCTTTTGGATATCTGCCTAGAGGTGGAACTGCTGGGTCCTATGGTAATTCTATGTTTACCTTTTTGAGAATCCACCAAACTGTTTTCCTCAGTGGCTGTACCCTTTTATATTCCCACTAGCAATGTATCAGAGCTCCAATTTCTCCACATCCCTACCAATACTTGTTATTGTCCATTTTTAAAATTATAGTCATCCTAGTGGGTGTGAAGTGGTATCTCACTGTGGATCTGATCTGAATTTCTCTAACGTCTAGTGACGCTGCGCATCTTCTCATGTGCTTCTTGGCCATTTGTGTGTCTTCTTTGGAGAAATGCCTCTTCGAGTCCCTTCCCCACTTTTAAATTGACTTGTTCTTTATTGATACGTTGTACGAGTTCTTTACATAACCTGGATATTAATTCCTTATCTGATATGTGATATTCTCTTGCAGTCTGTGGGTTGTCTTTTTACTCTCTTAAGAGTGTTGTTTGATGCACAAAAGTATTTCATTTTTATGAAATCCAGTTTATCTCTGTTTCGTTTGTTGTCTGTGCTTCTGGTTGTCATAGTCAGGAAATCATGCCAAATCCAATGTCATTAAACTTTCTCCCTATGTTTTCTTCCAAGCTTTTTATAGTTTTAGGTCTTACATTTATGTCTTTGATCCATTCATGGTGAGTTAATTTTTGTGTAAGGTGTGAGATAAGAGTCCAACTTCGTTCTTTTGCATGTGGGTTTCGTTTTCCCAGCACCCTTTAGTTGAAGAGACAAAGGTGGCCTTCTAACTCCGTGGGGAGAGGCTGGATTGACAAAGGGCTGGGCCTCCCCACGAAGACTTCTCTCCTTGGCTTCTCCTCCCCTCCCCACATTGTCTCTTGCAGGTTCACAAGTTTTTAAACAGAAATAGGGACCATCTTGACCCTGCCATGGTGGAGATGCTTGCCCAGAGCCAGCTCCAGGTGCCCCTGCCAGCCCTCCTGGGCCCCCTCCTCCACACTTACCCCCATTCTGTCCTCACCTGGACACTGTTGCCCAAGGGGCTCACCCTTAAGTGCCTGGCACCTCAGACCGTGGGCTGAGCTTGCCAGGGTCTGGATGCTGTAGGCTGGTCCCCTCTGGTTGCTGGGTTGGGGGGCAGGCTGGGCTGTGGACAGGGCTGGGAGGCCAGCCAGCTCAGCACTTCTCACCCCACAGCTGGTAGGCAGCCTATTCCAGGAAGTAGAGCCCCAGGCCGCAAGTGAGCTCAGCAAACCCACCCTGGCCTCTCGTTTCCAGCGGTCCCTGGAGGACCTCATAGGCCAGCTGGGCAGGTGAGAAGAGTGCCCCCATATTCGACCCTGGGGAGTTGAGTGGGGGAGCCGGTCTGTGCCCAAGTGATGCCCACTCCCACCCAGCAGGAGTCATGTCCATGTGGTCCAGTGTCTCAGCCCCAACCCTGGAAAGGTGAGCTGCTCAGCACCTGGCCCCAGAGCCCTCCCACCCCTGTCCTGCCCTTCCCAGTCCCCTGCCCCTCCTCTGCTGGGCCTTACACTCCCCACAGCTTTAAGCCCCTCAACTCTGGTCCCATTGGCTCTGTCCCATGGCCACAGCTTCCCAACCTCTTTGATGTGGGACATGTGGCCGAGCAGCTGCAACAGGCGGGCACTCTGGGGGCCATCTGTACCCTCAGTGCCAACTTCCCTGTGTGCCTGGCCTTCCATACCTTCCTGGCCAGGTAGAGCCCCAGGAGGGGTCAGCTGGGGGAATGGGTACCTCAGGGCCAGGACTTCCAAGGCAGGCCCCCTGGAGTGGATGGCAGACTTGGGGTTCCTTCAGGGTGGAGATGGACCCGCTCTCCCAGGGGCCCAGGGCCTGCATGCACCTTTCCCTCCCTCCTTTGGCTCTTCTCTCCCATCTCTCCTTCCTCCCCTCTTTCTTTTCACTACCCCTATTCCTCCACCCCTGAAGACCTTCTGTATTCATGCACCCCTCCTCTATTCATCAAACTTCTTCTGGGTGCCTGGCACATAGTAGGTGCTTTCCAAATCATTGTTGAATGACTTAGGGACAGCATAGACACTAAGGGGCTCAAACCCGTTGGGAGGGAGAGCCTTACTGTGCTTATTCCTACCTTGGCTCTCTGTTTCTGGGCCTTGGGGACACAGGGACAGGAAAAGTTCTCGGCCGGGGAGAGGTGTGGTGCCAGCCTGAGCCAGGTGCTGGGGGCTGAGTCGCCCCTCTGTCGCCTCGGAGCCACCCAGGTGGGTGTGTGGAGAGAGGCAGGCATGGCTGGAAAGGGAGAGCATTCTGGGACAAGCTTAGGATTTGGTGGTCCTTCTGGGTGGTGCGGAAATGGAGCGGGGCTGGGGTGGCAGGTGCCCTGGGAACCCCAAAAGAATAGATTGTCTGGCTCAAAGGGAGGATGCCGAGGCCTCAGGAGAAGAGCAGGGTAGGCCTCTGCCTCCTGGCACCCATGCCTGGCCTGCCTCTGCCCCCAGGTCCTGCTGCGGGAGCTGGGCTGGCGGCGGCTGGAGGAGCACTGGGCGCAGCAGCGCTCCGAGGCCTTGCTCACCCTGCCCCGCAGCCTCCGCACCTGGATCTCCCGCCAGCGCCTCCGCCTCCTGCCCCGGATGCAGGCTCGAGTGCGTGGACTCCAGGCCAGGTCTGCAGGGGTCGGGTGAGAATGTGGGCCTCCTCGAGGTGGAGGGGCAGGTCTGCCTGCCCCAGTGCCATCCCATCAGCACTGGACTCTTCTTGACCACGTCTCGCCCTTACCATGCAGTGTGCCTGGATACCCCCAATCCCAAGATGCTCATTACCTGCCGAGGCCGCCCAAACCTGTGGGCTTGCCTCTTTCTTTGAGTGTTCTCTTTCCTAGTCTGTTCTCCACTCTGCATCAAGAACGATTTTTTAAAAGCATGCATCACGTTGATGAGGCCCTGGCTATCTCTCCAGCCTCGATTCAGGCCAGACTTTTACATTCTGGGCTCTGGGGACTCCTGGTCCCTCCCCTCCTCACCTTACCACCTGTCTTTGCTCATTCATCCACAGCTGTTGGTGGCCTTCTCCATCGATCCTAGGCCAGACGTGGGGCTCCCGGCTACCTGGGAAGTTGGGTGCAGACTGTAACCAGCTGCCAATCACCCCAAAGGGGATTATTAAAGTGCGGAGAGCAAAGTGAGGGCAGCTGTGGACAGCAGGGAAGCCTCCAGAGAGGGGGCCTCCTCCGCCACTGCCTGCTTCCAGAATGCTTTCCCCGCCCACAGAGTCTCCGCGCCCACTGTAATTCCCCACTCTCCCTTCCCTCCCAGCCCTGGTTATCTCCAGTCTACTTTCTGTCTCTATGAACTTGCCTGCTCCGCGTATTTCATGAGTGGACTCAAACAATATTCCTCTTATGTCTGACTTACTGCCCTAAGCGTAGTGTTTTCAAGGTTCCAACTCTATCGTAATGTGTGTCACGACTTCATTTTTTTATGGCTGAATGATGTTCCATGGTATGGATGCAGCACATTTCATTTATCCACTCCTCTGTCGATGCACTTCGGGTTGTTCCCACCTCTTGGCTCTTGTGAAGCAGGCCGCTAAGGACATAAATGTGCAAGGAGCTGTTCACGTCGCTGCTTTCCATTCATTTGGGTCTTTCATATCTAAGAGTGGAATCGCTGTTCATAGGGTAAATCAAGGTTTGTCTTTTTGAGGAGTGGCTTCAAACGGTTCCCCAGAGCAGCCACACCGTTTCACAGTCCCAGCGTGTATGAAGGTTCCAGTTTCTCTACGTCCTGGCCAATACTTGTTCTTTTCTACTTTTTAAATTATAGTGATCCTAGTGGGGGTGAAGTGGCATCTCATTGTGGTTTTGATTTGCATTTTTCTAACAACTGATGATGTTGAATCGAGCATCTTTTTATGTACTTGTTGGCCATTTAAGTATCTTCTTTGGGGGAAATATTTCTTTTGGAGAAATACCCATTCTAGTCATCTACGTGCTTTTTAATTACGTACTTTTTGTAGTCTTGTTGTTGAGTTGTAGAAGTTCTTTATGTATTCTGGATATTACACCCTTATCAGATGTGTTATTTGCAAATGGTCCCCCATTCTCTGGGTTGCATTCTCACTCTCTCAATAGTGTCCTTTGATGCACAAAAGCTCTACGTTTATTTTAAATGGCTACCGCTCAGGACTCCCTCACTAAGAAGTCTCGTCTTTCTGACATACGGAAAATTCTCAGAGATGTCATCTCCACCACAGTCTCTCATCAGGTTTCCAGTGATGCCGTTTTTCATTTGTGGAAGTCCTGCTTCTGAATAATATGCCTGACCCTACTGCAGGCATTCAGCCTTTAATTCACTTAATCGTATCGTGGGGAAGGTGTTCCGATCCTCCTTTTACATACGATGGAAATAAAACACGGACAGGCAAAGGAACTTATCCAAGACCACAGTGACTAAGTGGGAGGGGACCCCGAGTCTAAGATCTTAATCCCTCTGCTAAACAGATTCTTTCAAAGTGTCCTGTCTTTTCCCCAGTGCTTCTGTTAAGCACTGGAGGGCTGCACTGGTCCAGTTTTTACATTCGTGGCTTGGCTGGGCGGGCTTGTTTGGACTCCTCGCCACCCCCCTTCCTGCTTCCCGGAAGCGGTACCTCCAGAGGAGGGCAAGCTCTGGGACAGCTGAGCACCATTCTGCTGGCCGCCCGGCCCCTGCTCTGGAGGCGGCGGGGACGGCAGGTGAAGCGTTTGGGTGGGGCTGCTGCATGGGGTGCTCAGGGGAGAAGCCAGGCAGCCTTAGTGGCCAGGTTGGCCAACTCCTGACAGTGTCCACTCTCCGAGCCCAACTGCAGAAGGACCGAGGCCCCGGAAATCGTTGCTGGTTGGGTTCTTTCCACTTCTCTCTGCCTGGCCAGGGCAGGCTGGGGCCTCCAGAAGGTCCGTGCCTTCCTCTATCCCTGCCCATTCCCAGGGCCTCCCCTCCTCTGTCTGCCTGGGGTGCCTTCCCATCCCCTCCAGCCTTCCCCTGGGGCCCACCATCTCTCTTCTCCTCCCTCATGACTCCCATTTGAGGGCCATAAAGCAGCTCAAAGGTCAGTGCCCACATACTGCTCCCCTCGCTGGCTCCTCCCTGGCTGGACTTTGTCCCTTAGGATCATCCCTTCCCTCTTCCTGCCCTCTTCCTGGTACCCTGGCAGACAGGCAGGCGCCCAGAGCGCGAAGGCCGGCGAGGGCTCTGGAGGGCTGAGGGTGGGCAAGCTGCCCCTTTGGATCCGTGCTTGTTCCTCGGCTGGTGCTGGGGCCTCGGGAGCAGGAGCGGGCAGCTGAACTGCTGAGCCCGAGAGGAGCCGCTAGGAGGCTCAGGGTCACTCCTCACCAGGCACCAGCTCTTTCTGCGTTTCTCCCAACAGACTGGGCATTGGCGTGGCCGGCACGGCAGTGGGGCCTCCGAGGAAACGCCAAGCATGGTAGGTGGCCTGCAAGCTGGAGGGTGGCCACTGAGTTAGGGGCCTGCTGAACCTGCATGGTTTGAGGGGCAGCATGGGGTCTCAGGAGGCTGCCACGGGTCCTGTCTCCAGAGCATCCACTGTGTCCCTGGGAAGAGGCCTGGGGTGCCCTGGGTTTCCCTCTGAGGGCTCCTGAGCCCTGTTAGAGTGCCCAGGATCAGAATCCTTGGTGTCTGGAGGGGAAGTTTACGGTCTGGGGTGAGGAGGGACCCGTCTCTGTGCCCCTCCCTTCGTACCTGTCAACCACTCTCTGCCAGGAGCTGGGGCGTTTGGAGGTCCCGGCTGAGCTGGCCCTCATGCTGAAGACAGCAGAGGGTGAGTCTTGACAGGTGTCCCTCTTGCCATGGCCCCTTCCCCGGTCTTTTTACTGTGCAGTGGGTCTGTCCCTGTCATCCCTCCCCCTGGTGCTCTGAGCCCCCTGAGCTCACTGCCCAGGTCCCTCTGCATTGAGCGTGGGGATGATGATAAGGGGTGGAGGTGCCGCCAGAGCCTGTGCCTTACCTGGGTGTCTCCCGGCTGCCACTTGGCACTGTCCTCAGGCCGTCAGCACGCCCTGGTCCAGAACATCACGGAGTCCATGCCTCCGCAAGTGCCTGTCCGGCCCCACCTGACTCTCCCACCGGACACTGACCAGTTCCCCTTCTCCAGCTTCATCTCCATCAGCTTTCAGGTGGGCTTTGGCTCTCCTGCCTGAACTCTGCAGTTCCCCAGATGGTAGCCCCTGCCAGATGGGAGCGGTGTCTGTTCCTCTCTCTGCAGCCACCCCGTCACAGAGGGTGTGGCTACATTGCTCGGAAAACCTCTGCTGAACCTTAATGTCTCTGCCTGGTGTTGGATACGTGATGACACACGATGCCGCACCTTAGTTACACCTGTGCATTGCCGTGCCATTGAAGTTGTGTCATTAAAGTGTAATGACAAGGCAACTGTCCGGGCTGCAGTGTTGGACACAAAAGCAGGATGCAAATGCCTTAGTTTTGTAATAGTTTTGCATTTAGAGAAGGCTCCCAATTTTATTAAAAACAACACTGGGTGGTGATGTATGTATCTAAGTGAAGAAAGGAAGACCAGAAAGAGGCCAAATGTTAATGTGGTGTGTCTAGTGGTAGAAGGTTAATGGTGGTTTTCATTTGCCATCTTTTTCCATGTTTTCTGCATCCATGGGCACCAATTTTCTAATCATAAGGAGCAATTAAGATGTGTTTTGAAGATGGTTTTCTTCTCCAGCCCCTCTTCCTCTCCCAGGGTGCATGGTCCCATGCTTCCCTGGGTCTCCAGCAGGTCAGCACAGACCAGCCCCTGCTCAGTGCTGTAACCTTCCTTCCGTGCAGGAGCCATCCCTGCCTAGCCCCGGGCAGCTGCTGGCCAAGCCCCTGACTCGGCTGGACGGTGAGAACCCTCAGCATGCCCTGGATATCAACAAGGTGGTGAGTGACATATCGAGGAGGGGACAGGGTGGTCCATGCAAGGGCTGGCGCCCGGCCCCCAGTACTGGCTGGGCACAGTGGAGCCTGCATGTCCTGCCTCACCTTGCTGTGCGTCTGCAGATGCTGCGGCTCCTGGGGGATGGGTCCCTGCCCTCCTGGCAGGAGCAGACCCTGGCCGAATACCTGGTGAGGCAAGGCCAGTGCCGGCCAGGGCTGCGGGACGAGCTCTTCAGCCAGCTCGTGGCCCAGCTCTGGCACAACCCAGACGAGCAGCAGAGCCAGCGTGGCTGGGCCCTCATGGCCATCCTGCTCAGCACCTTCCCTCCAATGCCCACCCTGCAGAAGCCACTACTCAAGTAAGGGGCCAGGTGTGGGCCTGGCTGGGGGGCGTCAGCAGGCCTCTTGCCCCCATACCAGCCCTGTGCTGTCCCCACAGATTTGTGTCTGACCAGGCCCCCAGTGGCATGGCAGCACTGTGCCAGCACAAGCTACTGGGGGCCTTGGAGCAGACACGGCTGGCCCCCGGGACTGCACGGGCCCACCCACCTACCCAGCTTGAGTGGACAGCTGGACGGCGACGGGGCCGCATGGCGCTAGATGTCTTTACGTTCAATGGTAATGCACACCTCCCCCTTAGGCCTCTGCGAGCCTGTAGTGGAGCCAGCCCTGCCCCAAGCCCTTTCTGGACGCACTTCCTGCCTTAGCCCTCCTGCTATACAACCTTGAGAACGCTGATCTCCCTTCTGTCCTGCTTCTGGGACCCCATGGGGACAGCGGACCTTTCTCATCCGGGTGGGCGCTGCTGTCCCCCTCACCCTTGACCTTGCAGAGGAGTGCTGCTCGGCCGAGGTGGAGTCCTGGACCACAGGGGAGCGATTTGCCGGATGGATTCTGCAAAGCAGGTGTGGGCGGCTGGGGATGGTGGGGGTGTGGCCAGCACTGACCATTTTCCTGTCCTCCCGTGCCCTCATCCTCTGGCCGAGCACCTCCTGCAGGTGCTCCTGCAGGGCAGGGCCAGAGGCTGCTCCCCCAAGGGGCCAGGTGGCAGCAAGGTGTGGGGAGAAGTAGTCGGGGTCCAGACAGTACCCTCAAGATGTGAGCAAGCACAGAGATCAGACCCATCAACTAATTAAATAGTTGATAGAAAGCGAGCTCATCAGCCCACAGAATAGAAGGACGTGAACTGCAAATAAAAGAGACCAGTCCAAGTGAAACCAGCATCCTCACCAGCTTCCGGTCCCCTTCGGCAGCCCCCTTCCCCACGGCTCCCTCAGGTCCTTGCCCCTTTGGGTGGTCATCTGCCTGGCTGACCACGCCCCATCCCACCCAGAGGCCTGGAGGTGCCCCCCCGTGGCTGGTCAGTGTCACTGCACTCCGGAGACTCCTGGCAGGACTTGACTGGCTGCGACTTTGTGCTGGACCTGATCGGCCAGACTGAGGACCTGGGAGACCTGGTCGGTCCCCACAGCTATCCCATCGCCCCCCATGGCTTGTAGGTTGCCTCCCCAGCACCCCTGTCCTGTTGTAAGCCTCCTCCAACCTCATGGGGACAACCCCCACAGCAGCTTCTACACCTTGCCTCAGCCTGGGTACCACCCCCAGCCAAGGTACCCCCTCAGCTGGGCCCACTATCTCCTACAGAGCTGAGAACATGCCCCCTGCCCCTGGTGTCCAGGCCCCCTTGCTGCCCCCAGGTCCTCCTCCAGGTCCAGCCCCACCACTGCCCAGCAGGAGCCTCACAGGTAAGGCAGGGAGTGGGCATGCGGAGATAGGCAGTGTGCTGGGGACGGGGGTGCAGGAAGCCCCAGGCCTAAGAGGGTGACTGTGCCCCTCCTCCGGCCCCACAGGTGCGTCCCGCACCTCAGGGAGCCTGGACGGCTTCCTGGACCACCTCTTCGAGCCAGTCCTCTCCCCAGGCCTCAGCGTGAGTGTCCTGCACACACCCCATCCTGCCCCGACCCTGCCCCATGGGGGCCTCTGCTGCCCTTTCCTCTTCCCCAGGGCTCTAGCTATGACCCTGTGACATAGGGCTTTTGTCCCTTCAGGATCTGGAGCAAGGCTGGGCTCTGAGTAGCCGCATGAAGGGAGGGGGCGCCATTGGGCCCATGCAGCAAGGCAGCTACCCCATGGGTGAGTGCGGGGCCCGGCACCCATCCAGTGTCTCCCGGCCTAGCAGCATAAGCAGGCATGGCCAGGGATGCCCAGGTGGCTGGGGTCAGAGCTCCAGCAAGCACCCTGGTGGCCCATACTCTTCTCTTTGCCTGGGGCTGGAGGGAGGTGGTCTGTGGGCCCAGGTAGGGACCAACCTGGGAGGGCCTTGTTCCCTCAGTATACCCAGGGGTGATGCAGATGCCTGGATACCAGCCGGCCGTGATGCCTGCCCCCATGCCCATGATGCCAGCGATGGGTGCAGTGCCTGCCATGCCAGGTACGGCTGGGCCAGGGGCACCGGGTCCCTTCTCAGACCGGGACTGGAGGAGAGAGGCTCCTGCCAGGGGTCAGAGGGCACAGTGGGCAGAGGGCCGCGTGCAGGCTCAGCTGTGGTGCTCACCTGCCCTGTCCGTCTGCCACGCTCACAGCCATGGTGGTGCCACCACAGCCACAGCCCCCGTTTCCCACCGTGGATGCAAGGCAGCTGGCAGTCCAGCAGCAGAGCTTCATCAACCAGCAGGCACTGATCTTGGTGAGAATGGGCACAGATTCTGCACCGGGCCCTCGGATTGCCTGGTGGGGACAGCTTATGGGGTGGGGCCGGGCCAGCTCTTACCTGGCCCACCGCCCCACGTCCCTCAGGCCCAGCAGATGACCGCCCAGGCCATGACCCTGTCCCTGGAGCAGCAGACACAGCAGCGCCAGCGCCAGGCCCAGGCCCCTGGAGCTGCCTCCCCGGCCTCACCCGCACCTATCACCCCCAAACCCAAGAAGCCCCTGGCCCCCCAGAAGGAGCCGGAGCAGGAGCTGGAGTCAGTGGGTGCCTGCCTGGGGGTGAGGAGCTGGGGCTGGGCGGATGGCA
Source organism: Smutsia gigantea (assembly GCA_032199065.1). Classification (NCBI taxonomy): domain Eukaryota; kingdom Metazoa; phylum Chordata; class Mammalia; order Pholidota; family Manidae; genus Smutsia; species Smutsia gigantea. The sequence goes on from JAVSCE010013077.1 coordinate 17,307, forward strand.
GGCCCCGGGATGGGAGACGCGGGGCCAGGAGGCTGGACAGTGTGGACGGCTGCTGCTGGGCCTCAGGCCCGGAGATCGCGGGGCTGGCTGTGAGTACGGCAGCTTGGCTGGGTGGCCTGCTCCTTCACGTCCCCTTCCTGCCAACAGGAGACCTCACAGGAGGCTGAAGACAAGCCCTGGCGGCCCAAGAGCTTCCAGCAGAAACAGGACTATTTCCAGAAGATGGGTGAGCGCTTGGGGTGGCAGGCCCGTGAACAAACTCGGCCACCATGGGGGGGCAGGTCTGCTGTGCTCCCCGGTCAGTGTGGCCTGTCCAGGAGCCCCAGTGGGCAGGCCAGGTAGAGGGTAACAGGGCCACCTGGGGCTCTTACAGGGCAGCAGCAGATCAAGGTGAAGATGGTGAAGCCTCCGGCCAAAGTGCAGATCCCCCAGCAGGAGGAGCCGGAGGAGCCAGAAGAGGAACCAAGGGCAGGTGGTGGGGAGACAGGGGGTGCTGGGCCCCGGGTTTCTGCCTTCTGGCAGGAGGGTCTCACGTTTCCTGTCCTCCTGGGCAGTGCCGTCCCCTCCTCCTCCCCCGGTTGTGAAGAAGCCACTGACACAAGGCGGGGCCAAAGCTGCACCAAAGGAGGCTGAGGCTGAGCCAGCCCTGGAGGCAGGGCCTGGCGGTGGCGGCAAGCAGTGCCAGGGCAGGGCGGCGGTGCACACCTCGAACCCTGCGCCGCGGCGGGCTGAGCCCAGCAGGGAGATCCGCAACATCATCCGCATGTACCAGAGCCGCCCCGGCCCCGTGCCGGTGCCCGTGCAGCCGTCCAGGTGGGCCCCGGGCTCGGCCGGGGGGGGGCCTGCTCCCCAGGGAGCCGCCCTGCGGGCTCATGAGACTCCTCTTCTCTCAGGAGGCCCCCCAAAACTTTCATGAAGATAAACAACCCTAAGGACGAGGCTCTGGCTAAGTTGGGGATCCATGGCGCCCTCTTGTCCCCTTCGGTGAGGTCCCATCCCAGCCAGGGTAGGGCTGCTCTGCTCGGGAGTCCAAGGCTCTCTGGGGTAGACTTGGCCTTGCCCCTAGACACGGCTGTGTGTGTTCTGTGTGCCTCCCCAGACACTGCCCCCCAGCCCGGGCAAGGGCCCCGCACCGGCTGTGGCCCCTCGACCCAAGGCCCCAGCACAGCTCGGGCTTTCCAGCTCCATCAAGGAGAAGCAGGAGCCCCTTCAAGGGCTGTTTGGCCAGTCCCCACCCACTGCCCAGGCACCCCCACCTCCACCAGCACCCCCACTGCCTCTGCCTGGGGATCCAGGGAGCCCTTCAGCTGAGCGCCAAGGTAAGGAACCCCACATCCCTGTGTGGCGCGCTTCGCTGGGGCAGGGGGGGGATTCCCAGCAGCTGCTCGGTGCTCCGGGCTGAGGACAGCTGCTGGGCATCCAGACTTTGGAGCCGTGAGCAAGGAGCCCCAGCTTCTACGTTCCTGTCCAGGGCAGGGCCTGACACCCTGGGGACTGTCTGGCACCGAGGGACTATCACGTATAGGGTGATGTCCTTGATGCCTGGCAGCTCTGAGAGGAAGGTGGTGGCTCTGCTGACATGGTCGGGGGCCCCATACCTGTCAGGGACAGCAGGGAGTTTGAGAACCAGAAGCGGAGGCAGGACGTGGGACTATGTTGCCTCATCATTTGGCAGCTCCTCGCCTGTGTTGTCTGGCTCTTCCCTCTTCCAGCCTCGGTGGAGCCCGTGGGGGATCAGGGTGTCTCCACGCAGCTGCTCGTGCCTTCTGGCAGTGTGTGCTTCTCCTATGCCGGTGCACCCTGGAGGTTGTTCCTACGCAAGGAGGTGGGCGTGAACACTGGGCCGCAGCCTGGCCTCTCTGAGCTGGGACCTCAGCATCTCCTTCGCACACTGGGGCCGCCTCCCCACTACCCATCCCCTCAGGCGTGGTTTCCATCTGGGCCCGAAGGCAGGTGGGTGGGGGTGCTGGGCAGGGCCGTCCTGCCTGTTCTCACTTTCCCATGCTCTTCTGCAGGTGTTTTACCCCCGGGAGAACTTCAGCCACCCCTACTGCCTCAGGCTCATCTGTGAGCAGGTGAGAGCCTGGCCCACCGGCAACAAGTACAGGCTGTACCCTTCCCCAGGCCATGTTACCACCAGTGCGCCGGCATAGTGATAGCCGCACCTATGCGGCACTTGCTATGTTTCAAGTCCTGCCTTCATTTATTCAGTACTCACAATACCCCTAAGAGTAAGGACCACTATTGGCTTGTAATGAGGATTCAAAATAAAGCGTAGACAGTCCCTGGCACGGGCTCTGGCACACAGCAGGCGCTCACAGGTGCTTGCTCCTCCAGCACCTCTGGGTGCTTCCAGGGCTGTGCCTCCTCCCCCACATTCTGCAGTAGCTTCCTCTCCTCCCCCAAGTTCTGTTGCTTCCAGGAAGCTTCTCTCTGCTGATCAAGGGACAATAGCCCGACCAGTGCAGGCAGTCCGGGTGGCAGGTGGCCCTGGGCTTGGAGGCCCCACATCCCCCCTCCTCCACCTATGCCCACGGGGCACCACAGCTTTTCCTCCATGTGTGGCTGCTTGCATGGTGTGCTCCGGCCTTGGGACCTGGTGGTGACCACCTGGCTCTGCCCCCAGATCTTGAGGGACACTTTTGCTGAGTCCTGCATCCGGATCTCCCAGGATGAGCGGCGCAAAATGAAAGATCTGCTGGGTATGGACCTGGGACCCTGGGGCCAAGGAGCTGGAGTGCTAGGTCTGCCCAGAGGGAGGGAGCAAACTCTGGGGTTACTCGTGAGGGAGCCTGAGGACAGTCTGGGGCCATTTCTGCCCTCAGGAGACCTGGAGGTGAGCCTGGACTCACTCAGCACCACAGAGGACAATGTCAAGAAGCGCATTGTGGTGGCCGCTCGGGACAACTGGGCGAATTACTTCTCCCGCCTCTTCCCTGTCTTGGTCAGTGAGTCTGGGGGTCGGGCTGGGGATGTCAGGACACACTGCAGCAGGGAGAGAGCTGCAGTGCGGGTGGGCCCCTGTGGAAGTATAAAGGGCAGCACTGGCCCTGAGCAGGTGGTGGGGACCCAGAAGCATGTGCCACCTACCTTCTGGGCAGGGCGAGTGTGGCAGCGATGTACAGCTGCTGGGCGTGTCTCACCGGGGGCTGAGACTGCTCAAGGTGACCCAAGGCTCTGGCTTGTACCCAGACCAGCTGAAGACTCTCTGCTCATACAGGTGAGCGTGGGCTGAGGGGTGGAGTGGGGGCGGTGAAGAGATGGCCTCTGGCTCATGCCCCTACCCTGTGCACAGCTTTGCCGAGGTGCTGGGCGTGCAGTGCCTGGGCAGCTCCGCCCTGGAGCTGTCGCTGAAGAGTGAGCAGCTGGTATTGCACACGGCCCGGGCGAATGCCATCAAGGCCACGGTTGAGCTGTTCCTGAGAGAGCTCAGAAAGGCAAGTGCGGCCCGGTGGGGGCCTCCACCAATGCTGCCCTGTGCCCTGTCTGGTTTGGCTGGTCTTAGAGCTGCCCACTTAATGCCCTCAAGCTGCTGGGGTGGGGCTGGGGGTTCAGGCTGGGTCCCTGGAACTCTGGAGTGCTAGGTGGAGAGGAAGCCAGTGGGGAGAGGGCAGGCAAGGCAGGCAGGAGGTGGGTCACAGGCCCCCTGCTCCCTCCCCACTCACCTGCCCGCCTGCAGGACTCTGGCTATGTCTTTGCCCTGCGAAGCTACATCACTGATGACCGCAGCCTCCTCAGCTTCCACCGTGGGGACCTCATCAAGCTCTTGCCAGTAGCCACTCTGGAGCCAGGTATCCCCAGGGACCAGCAGGGCGGATGGCAGCACGTGGCAGAGCCTCTGAGTGCCAGAGGAGCCCGGTGGTGACGCACCATTCTTGGATGCCTTTTAGGCTGGCAGTTTGGCTCCATCGGGGGCCGTTCCGGACTCTTTCCTGCCCACATAGTGCAGCCAGCTGCTGCTCCAGACTTTTCCTTCTCGCCAGAGCAGAGGAGTGCCCGGCACAAGAGTCAGCAGCAGCGGGGAGAGTGGGATAGGGCATCGGAGGTGAGGAAGACGGGAGCAGCAGAGGCGAGGCCTGACTAGAAGTCAAGAAGGAAAGGGCTCAATTGCCCCAGAATGACCAGGGACCACGCTGCCGCCTGGTGGGCAGCACTTGGTCTGGTGCTGCCCCTCTGCTTCTCTCCATTTCTTGCCTTGTGTCCCTAGCAAGACTGTGAGCTCCCTGTGGACAGGGGCTAGCGGCACGTCCCTCACATGTCAGTTCAGCCCCACCTAGCAGATGCTCAATAAATGGCTCTTTGACTCCCCCGGCTCCTGGTGGTGTGCTCGCTGCAGCTGCTCCTCTCGGGCTGGGCAGGGCTGGGGCTGGGTGGGGCCTCTGGACAGGCCAGTGGACACTTGAGTGGCTCTAGGTCTTCTGTGCTCCCAGCGCCCCAGACGCCCCTGGAGTCAGGCACTCAGTGATGAGTCGGAGGCCACCAGCTTGCCCCACTCTGTGGCCTACGTCTCTCTGTCCACGGACTCCCACAACTACACCATGCAGGAATTTGCCCTGAGATACTTCCGGAAGCCCCAGAAGTGAGTGCCCTGGGCCCACCCCTACGCCTGCTCACCCTCAGCCTCCCTGAAATGTACCCCGCTGCTCAGAGACCCCAGGCTAGTGCTCTCAGCACCCTCCCTACACAGCCTGGGATGGGGGCGGGAAGGCCCAGCAAGCAGGGCTGTCCCCTCTCTGCCCTCTCAGGCTGGACCACAAAGGTGGAGGTGCTAAGGGGAAGTCCATGGCCAGCCTGGTGCAGTACACCAAGGTAAGGGGACCAAGTGGGCAGGACTCAGGCCAGTGGACCTACCCTCTGGCCCCAAAGACTCAAATCACAGCCCAGCCTCTCTGGCTACAGGCTCCCATCCGGGAATCGCTCATCTGCCTCAGTGATGAGGACATGAACAGGCAGGCTGTGGGAAGCTTTCGGGGTGAGTGGCCCCAATACCCTGGGCCCCCTGTCTGTGGTGCCTTGGACCTAGGCGCCTGGTTGCCTTCTCCTTGAGTTCACCAACTCAGGGAGGCTCACAGGGGGATCCTGTAACCCACAGCCTCACCCACTCTAATGCCCAAGGGCTCGTGCGTTATGTGGAGTTGGGGCTGGAAGCCGGCAATGGCTCCAGCTGGCTAGGCACTCTATGTAGCCGAGGGTGCCCACAGAATCTCTCGAGTTGCTTCATCAGAAAAGCTGAGATGCCAGTCTGTCTGGCTCACATGCATTTTGAGAGCAAGGAGAGATGGCAGGGGAAGGCCCTGTGAGCTGACAACACGAGTCAGAGCCAGGCCCCCGGCCCAGCTCACCATGTTTCTCATCCTACCTGCAGCTCTGATGCAATTTATGGGGGACCAGTCTAAGCCCCAGGGCAAGGACGAGATAGATCTCCTGTATATGCTGCTGAAGGTGAGCAAGAGCTGTGTGTGCTGGAAGCTGTGGGGAGACGCTGGGGGCCCGAGGGACTGGCCCTGTCCTCTTGCTGGGCCTGAATGGGATCCCCGTCCCTTGGTCCCTATCCACTCAAATTACCCAAAAGTATTTACTGAGCACCTGTTGCCTGCTGGGGGCACGGCAGTGAACCAAGCAGGCTAAGTCCCCGCAAAGCTTACAATCCAGTCAGAGAAGTCAGTAAACCATGGCGCAGTGTGTGAAAAGCACTGTGGGGGATGATAAAGCAGGAGGAGGGTCTATAGTGCAGAAGCCTTGGTGACAAGGTGACACTGGGGAAGAGATCTGAAGCCAGGGCGTGAAGCACATGTGCGTTGGGGAAGTGCACATGGGTGGAGAGACAGGCGGGGGGACAATCCCAGTGAATCCCAATGAGAGGCTGAGCTCAGCACCACCAAGGCCAGCGTGGCTGGGGCCCAGATGCCCAGGGAGAGTGGAGGGTGAGGCCTGGCAGGGACAATGGGTCCAGCTCACAGCAGGGCTCTGATTTTTTGAGAGATGGGTAAGCACTCCAGGGTTCTGAAGAGAGACTTGGCTTACATTTTCCGGGGCTGCTCTGGCTGCTGTTTGCCACTCTGGGGGGTGTAAGGGCAAACAGAGGTCACTGCAGTGACCCAGGTGAGAGATGGCGCGCAGAGACCAAGGAGATAAGGGGGCCCAGTGGAGGTGACCAAGACAGGGAACGGAGGAAGAGGACAGGGCCAAGCACAGCCTGCAAGCAGGTGAAGACAGTGATTTAGTGACCAGTTGTGCAAATGCTATTGAACTAAGACAAAGACCAAGAGGTAACCATTGGGCTTTCACCTTGACTTGGTCCCCAACTGTTAGCAGGATTTGACTTCAGACCCCTGGCTGTTCCCCAGTGCCCTGCACTGCAGCTCTGCCCCTGCCCCTGCCCCTGCCCACCTGCCCTTCCTGTCCCCACAGCTGTGCCGGGAGGAGGAGAAACTCCGGGACGAGATCTACTGCCAGGCCATCAAGCAGGTCACGGGGCACCCCCGGCCGTGAGTGTGGGGGACTGGTGGGGAGGGGCAGAGGGCAGCCCAGTGCCATGGCCAGCCGGCCTGGAGCCCAGGCTCTCTGACCTGCAGGGAACTCTGTGCTCGAGGCTGGACCTTCCTCAGCCTCCTCACTGGCTCTTTCCTGCCATCAACCACGCTGATGCCCTATGTGACCAAGTTTCTGCAGGATTCAGGCCCAAGCCAAGGTGCCTGTGGGACGGGCTTCCACCTTGGGGTCTTGGCTCCTTGGGAAGGGGCTTGGAGATGCTCATGGCCCCAGTGTGGCTCCTCTCTGCAGAACTGGCCCAGAGAAGCCAAGAGCACCTCCAGTGCACAGTCAAATACGGGGGACGACAGCGGCTGCCCTCCCCTGGCGAAATGCAGGCTCTCCTGGTACTGGGGGCACAGGCGACTGGGCATTCTGGGGCTCCCTGATGGGAGGTAGCTGGGGCCTCTGTCCACTGGTGGACTGACCCTGCAACTTGCCTTGACAGAAAGGGAAGCCAGTCCACCTGCTTCAAATTCACATGCCTGGGGGTGTGGATTACAAGACCAATATCCGGACTTTCACGGTGAGACTGGGGCCACCAAAGAGGGGCTGGGGAGTGGATGGGAAGCTGTGGGCCTCAGTCCCGGGGGTACCCTAGCCTCTCTCCCCCCATCATGGCCCTGTCCACATGCCCAGGTGGCAGCAGAAGTGCTGGAGGAGCTGTGCCGGCACATGGGCATCATGGACCCCCAGGAAGTGCAGGAATTTGCCCTCTTCCTCATCAAGAGGGAAGGTGAATTGTCTAGCCTGGAGAGGAAGGGTGGCTTGGCGGGATTCAGGGAGGCAGCTCACCTGGCGCGCCCACTTGTGCCCACGGATGAGGCAGTCCGTACACTGGGGCCGGCCCTGGGCAGGCGGGCAGGCTGTGGACCCGAGCTCCCCACGCAGGCGGTCTGGTGCGGCCCCTGTGGCCCCAAGAGTACCTCAACAGTGTCCTGGATGAGGATGTGAGCCTGCACAGCCGGAGGCTCGGCTGGGAGACACAGCTGCACTTCGATGATCCCACTTACATCAGCACCCACTACGGCCAGGTCAGCCCCGCCTGGCCCTGGGCTGCTCTGCCGCTGGTGGTTTGAGCCCCGGCCGCAGTTTGAGGGCAAGTCCCTGCCCGGGTGGGCGACCTTCAAGCATCCCTCCCCACCAAAGAGAAGGGATGGTGGTGGGATTGGGTTTGACCACAGAAGCCACCAACCGGTGGGGGCTTCGGGGCACAGCTGCTCACTGCTCCCCTCCCAGGTGCTGAGGGACTACCTGCAGGGGAAGCTGGTGGTCAGCGCCCTAGAGGAAGCCCACCTTGCCAGGCTGGCTGCCCTACAGCATCTCAGCAAGGCCCAGGAGGGCCCCCCCTCAGAGTGAGTGTGAGCACAGTTCCTACACCTCCCGCCATGCCTCTTGTCCCTCCTGATGCTGAGGCCGACTTCAGGGCCTGTCCTTCAGCCCCCCATCGCCCCCCAACACCCCAGCCCAGGTCAGGGCCACTAGATCTCTACATTTCATGGTCCTAACCAGATGGGCCTGGAGAAGAGGAGGCTGTGTACACCTGTCCTCCCAAGATCCTCAAGGGCAGGGGCTACACTTCATTCATGTGTCTGGATCCCCAATCTCACCCACAGTAGCTACTGGACTGGTTCATTTATTTAGCACCTGCTGTGTACCCAACCTTGACTGACCAGGCTGTGTCCTAGGCAAGACCTGCTGGCTTACTTGCCGAAGTCACTGCCCTGGCAGGTGAACTTGGCCACCATCAAGAGCCTGACAGGCCAGGAGCTGAGGCAGCTGCAAGGACACAGCTCCAAGGAAGCACAGATCAGCTTCATCGGTGAGCCTGGGCAAGGGGGTTGCTGGGACCAAGGCAGGAGGTAGGGAGCGCAGGCGGGACCCCGGTCCCCAGTGGCCAGAACTCCTATCCCAACCCCTCCCTTCCCAGAAACCATCAGCCAGCTGCCCCTCTTTGGCTACACTGTCTATGTGGTGCTGCGGGTGAGCGAGCTGGCCCTGCCTGGCCCTGGCCTCTTGGGGCTGAACCGCCAGCAACTGGTCATCATGGACCCCAGCTCCCAGGTGGGCCAGGCTCCTGCCCCCTTGCCAGCCTGGGCACCCTTGGGCCCCTCCCCTCCCAAGAGGGGCCAAGCTCTGCCGTCTTTGCTGCCCCCAGAAACCGTGCTGCTCCATCACCCTGAGGGACGTGCAGCGGCTCCACCTGCTGAGCCCACTGGAGTCACAGGGGCCTCCCGGCCTGGAACTCAACTATGGCTCTGTGGAGAACCCCCAAACCATCTGGTTTGAGCTGCCGCAGGTGAGCGGCCAGGGCCTCTGACCAGCCGGGAAGGTGGCGAGGGCCTCACCCTGGCCCAGGGCGCTTGGAGCCTGGGCTCAGGCATGGTGGGGGTGGAGACTGGGCTGGTGAGGGAGCCCCGCCGCCAGCAGCCTGTGCCCGCAGGCCCAGGAGCTGAAGCACACCATCGCCTTCCTGCTGGACGGCAGCCCTGCTTCCACGTAGTGGCCGGCCTCCCCCAAGGGGAGGAGTCCCTCTCTGGCCCAAGCCTCACCAGGAAAGTCATGCCATTTCGGTTGGGACCTCACTGCCTAGCTGTTCTGGAACCTGAGACGATGACGCACAGGCTGCTGCAGTGACATCAACTGGGAGAGCAGCGAGACTTTGTGAGGTGGGCCTGGGCCTGCAGTGGGGGCTGCAGGAACTCGGCTGGGGCATCTCATGTGGCTCAGTCTGGAGGAGATGCCCGCCTGGCCCCAGGCCCCAGCTCTACGTCAGCAGGTGCTGAGGGAATAAAACTCCCGAGAAAAGGGCTGCGTGTGTGTGCGTGTCAGCACAAATAGGGCTTTATTCCTCTGATAAATGTCTCTATCCGGCCTGGCCTTCCTGACAGTAGCTGAGCAGAGAGCAGGACCTGGCTGCTGCCCCTCTTCCCATGAGCTCTGCACGTGGGCCAGGCTGAAGGCTGGCATCACAAGGGCGGGAGAGCCAAGGCTGGAAGGGCTCTTCCTGAGGAGACCCCAATGCCTTGCCCCCAGCTTACAGCTAGTTCAGTACAAGAGGTGGAGGGACTGTTCCTTCTTCCGGCCACCTCCTCATCTGGGGATCTGGCCCAGAAAACTCAGCCATGAGGCCCAGGAGAGGCAGGGAGGCTAGGAGAAAGAGGGCCTCAGGCCTTGCAAGCAGAAAAAAGACAGGCTAGCCTCTGGCCTCTGACCTTGATCTGGGAGGCGTCCAGAGCCATCACCAAAGCAAGGTGTGGCCGGCAGGGTGAGGGCCCTGAGAAAAGCTGATGCCCAGTGGCAGCAGGCCTGTCCACCTTCCCCAGGCCCAGGAGAGCCCACGGCAGAGTCCAGGGAGGACGGTGGCCCCGGTGGGCAGCAGCTGTCACCTTTGTGGGTCACACAGCCCATGCCAGTCAGCTTCACTCTCGCACCGGGCCCGGCCATGGAAAAACTGCTTGACGAGGTTCTGGGCCTCTTCCTTCACTGCAGGATCAGGGTGGGGAGAGTGAGGGCCAGGCCCCCCCGCAGTGCTCCCCAGATGCCTCCTGGCCCAGTGATGCAGACACTCACCACTCCTTCCAGGAGAGGCCTTCTGAGTCAGTGAGTGGGAGAGGTGGCGGGCGAAGGCTTTGAACAATTCCTGGGAGGCAGAGGGGAGAGGAGCAGGGAGCACCGACCCCGGCCCTGCTCCCCGAGCAGCCATGACCCAAGACCAAGGCAGGCTCCAAGGAGGCTGCTTCCTCCCTCTGTCCTGCGGTCCACACTCCCTGACCCACCCCACCCGCACACACACACTGTGCCCACTGTCCAGGACCAGGGGAGGGCAGATCCACCCACCTACCCTACCTTGGAGGCAAACTTGCCCTCCTTATAGAAAGGGGTCAGGCACTTGACCACGACATTTGCAGCCTCCTTCAGGGAGATGCCAGGAGCGGGGAGCTGGCAGGAGCTCTGAGCCATGGGTTTCAAGGTGCCCTGACCACCAGCTGAGATACTGTCTTTGGCCTCGACTAAGATGGAGACATCGGCTGAAGAGCAAGGCCTCTTCTGTGCGCAGCTGTCTGGGTTCTCCTGTGCAGGACCACAGTGCAGGGTCGTTCTCGGGCTGCCTGTCACTGGCCCCTCCCTCCCATTCTCTGGAAGACGGGGCCACAGCACCCACGGGCTCCTTCCAGCCCAGCCCATCTGCCCCTGGGATGTGGAAAGAAGGGATGATTTTCCCCAGACCCCTAGTGCAGAGCAGAGCAGATAGAGCTGGTCCCCCGGCCTCCTGCCTCTCACTGTGGCCTGGTCCCAGCCAGTACCTGCTGGGGCCTGGGCCGCTTGCCCTTCCGTGTCTCCTCTGTGGGGGTAGGCTGACCCTCAGGGGGCCCCTGGTCTTGGAGTGAGCAGGCACTGTTCAGAGGGGAGAGCAGGCATCAGAGCTCTAGGGGCCAGCTGCGCCCTCGGCCCAGCGGCCTTAGTCCACCTGAAGAGCCCACCAGCTTCAGAGGTGTTGCCAGAGGGGATTCCAGGGGCCCACGGTATACTGTGCCCTCACCTCAGCCCCTCCCTGGGGCACGTCTCAGTCTGAGGGGGCGCAGCCAAAGATCCCAGGGATCCCCACATCTCCCCTGTGTGCTTTCCTGTGGCAGCTGGCAGGAGGGGAGGCGGGCTCTCAGCCCTTTGGCAGAAGAAGCGGGCGATGTTCTGAGAGTCCTTGAGGGCTGCTGCGGCCAGGAGCTGCTGCTTCTTGTTGGCCCGGGCCTTGGCAGTGGGACTGCCCCTAGAGGGGCCTTTTGCCTTCTTCTCAGGGGAGGACACCCCACAGTGAGCACTGCTTCCAGGGCCCTCTCCTCTGGGCCCAGGCAGGGGCTCACTACTGTCCTCGCCCTGGAGGCCACAGGGCTGGCTGGAGGGCTTCTGCTCGCCTGCCCATACACGCTGTGGGGCTTGTTCCTCAGCCCACATCTTCTCCATGAGCTCAGTGGCCGTCTGGAATGGGCAGGAGTCTTTGGGGAAACCAGCTCCCACTCGCTTGGGTTTGAGCTGAGGAGGAGAGGGTTCTGACCACCAGGCCCTCTTGAAGGCAGTCCCTGGCTGGTCCAGGTATGGCTGTGTTGTGGGCTCTTGGGAGTGGAGGAGGGAAAAGCCAGCAGGACACTGGGGCAGCTGGCAGGGCAGGGGTGCCCTGGGACCAGGGTATGATGCCAGTTGAGGGCACAAGGCTATGCCTTAGCTGAGGGCACAGGGAAGTGGTGCTTTTCTGCAACCCAGGTTTGGAGGGAACACCAGGTCACTGCTCACCGAGTACACCTGGGAGGCTGGCCGGATGTCGTACTCGGTGGGCTCCGGGGGCTGGGCCTGGGCGCTGCAGCTATTGGCGCCACATCCCCCTTCGTATAGCTGCCCATCCTTGGAGGCTCTGTGAATCTCAGCCACCTGAGGCAGAGGCAGGTGGGCATGACGTGGCCCCCTAGCTCCTGAAAGCCCCCAACCCAGGCTTTCCATGAGTGAACTTCTGTGGCCCACGGCTGCAGGCAACTGGACACTGGACAAGTTGTAGTCCTCATGGGGTTGGCTGGAAATGCCTCCAGCTGGCAAAGGAGGGAAGTTGGGGCCCCCCTGCTTAAGTGGCCTCCTGGTAAGGAGTGGGTGGGAGGGCACATTCTGGGCCTCAGGGCGGGCAGGCAGCCCGGGAGCGTGGAGGGGCCGCCTCTCCCACCCTAGCCACAGCATGCCCTGCCCGCCCCACCCAGGCCCACCTTCTTCAGCACGCTGGCCTTGTACAGGCTGGCCGCCTTGGCATTTCGGAACACCTTATGTTCCAGCTCCACAGCCCGGGCCTGCAGGGCAGGTCTGAGGGCAGAACAAACACAAGGTGCGAGGTGGGCCTGGGCCCTCTTCCTGCTGAGCTCTTGCTGGATGTTCCCCGGCGGCCCTGGAGATGACTGCAGGGCCTGGTGGGAGGAGCCTTGGGCACAGGGATTCCGCCCTGGACTCTGGGCACCGTGTGGCTTGCTGTCCTTCCACAGCCACCAGCAGCCCCTCAGTCATGGCTGAGCCTGCCCCCTGTGGGGGCTGTGGGGACCTGCACCCCTGGGAGTAGGATGTGGGGACCTGCAATCTGGGGAGGGGGGCCCAAACAAGCCAGGTGAGTGAGGATTCCTGCCGTCCACTACGACCAGGAGCTTGGGAAGCCCTCCTCAGGCCCCATGACCTGGGACACTCACCCATCGGTGGTACTCGTGGCCTGATGGTTACCGCGCAGAGCCTCTTCCAGAAGCCCTAGGCAGTGCTCACGGGCCTGCACAGGGGAGGGAAGTTGGTCACAGCAGCCTCAGTGTCAGGGAAGAAGCCTGTGAGGCAGGGGTGAGGGGTGCCCACCTCTTACCTTCACAGTGAGCCTGGGGATCTTCCTGCTAGAAGCTTCTTTCAGGGGACAGTCCTCATCTGAGGGGAGGAGGGATGGGCCCTTCCACTCTCTGATGTACGCAACCCCTCCAAGCCATCCTTCATCACTACCCTGGGGACTGTCCCCAAGCCCCCAGGGATACTTCTGTACTGACCTGGGGGTACAAATTCTTCTATCTTGGGTTCTTTGCCCTGGAATACAACATGGAAGGCCCATGAGGCATCCTGCCCCCCCTGCAAGACAGTTTCCAGTCCAGCACCAGGGAAGGAGCTCGGAGGAGCATGGGGGAGGGGATGGGATGGGGACAAGTGGGAGCCCAACCCCTTCACCTTGCGTAGACTCATCTGCTTCTGGTAGAAGAGAGTCCATTCCCGCTTGTGGGCCTCGTCTCTGCCCTCATCCCCGCTGCCTCCAGAACCTTCGTCGTACCTAGGGGAGAGGCTGGGCATGAGCAACTGTGCCTTCTCAAGCCTCTGGTAGGGCAGTGATGTCCCTGATGCCCTGACGGCTCAGGTCAACACCAAGGTCCTGACCCCAATATAGCCTCCAGGCCAGGGGGTGGACTGTGGCACTATGTCTGGCCTTGGCACCAGGGGGAGAATGCCAGGCTACTTCCAGTGGGTTGGGGACCCCTAGCTTCATGGCCCCTCACCTGCTGAAGCCCCCATAGCCCCTGCGGCCTCCCTCATACAGCTCAGGGTCAAAGCCATTCCCCTGGGACGGCCTAATGCAGGTCCTGCTCCAGCTGCTTTCATGCTCCAAGGCGTCCAGCTGCTTCCGCACGGCCGCTGGGTTCTGGCAGTGGTCACAGCCTTTGGTGCAGGCAGGGGGCGCATCCCCGAAGTACTTCGCAATGGCAGCATGGCGGCACCTGGAGCAAGCAGTGTGGCAGAGGCAAGGGGTGAGGGACCCAGGCCAGCCAGCATTTGTTCCCCCAAGGCCTAAACGCTGCCACAGCCGGGCTACGTGTCAGGTACTGTACTAGCCACCTCACACTCCTCAGCTCATAGAAGCCTCACAGGCATCATTTGGCTGCCCATTTTACAGATGAGGACAGGGAGGTGAAGGAGTTTTCTCAAGGTCACATAACACACGGGAGACTCCAGAGGCGCCAGGCTGTGACCCCCATTCTGTCCTGCTTCTCAGTTTTACTCCCCTGGGCCCTGGCCTCCTGCACCCCGTCCTCTGGCAAGGGAGCGTCCTGGGAGGAGCTAAGGCCCTTCTGCTAAGGCATGGCAGATGCGGACTCTGCTGCTGAGGCCACGTCTTTGGGAAAGCACTTGACTTCACAGAGGCTATTCGCTCTTACCTGTAAAACAGTACAAGAGCGCTGGCCCCTGGGGCTGTAGTGCAGAAGGGCTGAGTGAGAGGACACTGAGGTGCTCTGCACAGCGTCTGGTACACACAAAGGGCTCCGATTATTACTGTTCACCCTTTCCTGGGGGTGGGAGAGGGAAGGCACAGCAGGAGGTGGCGCTCTCCTTGCATCTCTGGGCGATTCCCAACGAGCCTCTGATCAACCCAGCACACACCGCTGGCGGCTGGGGACTGCCAGAGAGCAGGAGCAGCAGCTCGGAGAGCTGGCATCACATGCTAGTCCCTGGTGCGGGCAGCAGGGACACGCAGCCTTGGCCAGTCTTCCTCATCACATTTTCCTCTGCCTTGACCCTCACACAACCCTTGGGGGTGCCAGCCTCCAGCTGTCTCTCCTGTGATCCCCCAGGCTGGGAGCACAGCTGGGGCAGATGCAGAGGCCCCAGGAAGGGCCACAGCTCTATCAGGACCCGTACAAATGGCCAGTGCTGCCACAGGAATGTGGCATGGGGCGGGGGAGCCCAAGAGGAGATGCCTGAGCAGAGGCAGGGCTATCGAGGCACCACATCCCAGGGACAAGAATAGCTGGCGTCAGGGCTCTAACCAGAACTCCTCTCAATGTGAGCACTGCCTGAGGCTGCAAGAAACCCAGGAGAAGCTGAGCCCCTAAGGGGCATGCTCCAGGAAAGAGCTGACGGTTACACAGCCTATAGGAAGCACAGCCTGGTTGCCTGATAGCTGAGTGAAGAATGCAGCTCTGAAAGCCAGACAGCAAGGAAGCTGTAGTGGCCACCAGAGGGCGCTGTCCCCACTGCTCCTCAAACCTATGTGCTCTCATTCCATGGCTTCAGTCTGGGCTTCCGCACAGTGGCCATCTGTCCGGACTCTGGGAGGCTCTGGCATCCAAGCGGTGTGGCCCCAAGGCTGGCTTCCTTCCCCCTGCCCTCCCCCAAGCCCTGACTCACTGGGGTTTTGTGCTCACACTCAAAGGGCTCCATTGACAGCTCAGAGATGCGGGCTGGGGTCGGCTCCCATCCTGCTCTGGGCACAGCCCGGTCTGCTGGGGTGGCACAACCAGCAAAATGTCAAAGGGCCCCACCAGTCAAGGGGCTCCAGAGCCCATCCCTGACTGCCAGGCCAGGAGTGTGGAGACAGCCCCAGCAGACACTGGCAAGAACGAGATGAGCAGCGTCCGCTCTCCTACCCAAGGCACACCAGACTCCCCAAAATCTTCCCCCAGATGCCTCCCCAAGGGGACGGCTGCTTGGGTGGTCTGGCAGCTCTGCCACTATTTACTTACTTTCCTGGGAGAGGCCAGAAGGTGGGACCAGCCAGGAAGCCGCCTGAGGGACAGGCTGGAGTGGTCAGGGGACAGGGCCAGAGGCCCTCCCAGGGTGGGGCGCAGAGCCAAAGAGCTGGGAGTGCCACAGGGCCTCCCTGCCTCCTCCCCACTCCACTGCTCAGGTGGAACCTCCCAGGGGTCATCTTTGCCAGGGAACAAGAGGGCAGACCTCCTCTTTCATCAGCTCACTGCCCAGGCCCAACCCACAGCGGCTTAGCACACGCCTGCCAGGAGGGAGAGGAGAGGAAGAGGAGAGGAAGAGGAGGAGGGACCAGAAGAGAGGGAGCCCGGTCAGGCAGCCCTCCTGGGGGCAGCGATTCCCTCGCCTGTGCGGGACCAGGGTGGCACTGGCTCCCCCTTCAGTGGCCACCCCTTGTTATTTGACACTTGGATCTCCAGGACGACCAACAACAGAAAAGCTGAGGCCCAGACAGCAGCTGGCTGTCAGCAGCCAGAAGCTCCGCTCGCAGTGAGGAGAGGTGCCCACGGAACAGCAGTGGGTCAGGGAAGAGGCATTCAAGGAGGACCAAGAGGTGCCAGCCAGACCTCATGAAGGCTACTGAGCTCCTCAGCACCTGCGGTTGCCCCTAAGCCCCAATACCTGAGCTCCCAGGTGAGTGGTTCTGACTACGGATTGGGGAAGGGAGCAGCCAGGGTCCCCTGCCCTAAGCATGGGGGGTTACAATCTACCATGACATGTAGAGGGAGCTCGTGGGGGACACACATGGTCATGGTCTCTGGACAGCCTCCTGTTTAATCCTGGGCTCCCCTTTCTTCTGCCAGGACCCAGCACTGGGAGGCACAGGCCAAGGCCGCAGCCCTCTGCTCACCGTGGTCCCCCACCCCCCTCCGCTTGTTGAGCGGAGTGGCCCAGACAGGCTGCTTACTCTGCAAGTTAGTTTAAGCTTTTTCTATTCAGGGGGCTTAAACAGGGATTTGGCTATCCTGGCTTGTAAGAGAACTGTCACCTCCCCACTGAGCTCCCCTCTTCCCAGGATCAAGGCAGAGCCCTCCCTTCCCTGCTTCTTCCCAGCCAAGAAGGTTCAGGACAGGGTCTGCCCAGCCAGTTCACAACCCCAGGACCTGTGGCAGCTCTGCCTGCCTGTGTCCTGGACAAGAGCAGCAGCTGTCACTTCCTGGGGGAGACTTGGCCCACTCACTGCCAGGTGTTCTCAGCTCAGGGCGGGGCCCACTTAGATCCCCAGGAGCCCCCAAATCTCCCTGAATGCTGCCCCATTCAGGGCAAGTGTGAGGAGCTGCCTCTAAACCCAGTGTGGAATGGGGAAGAGGCGACAATGGGCCAGAGGCTGGAGGAGGAACCGCCGGGGGAATTTGGCCTTCTGCTGCGTTGCTCTAACACTGTCCCCGCAGTGGTTCTTTGGGCAGCACCCCGTTAACCAAGGCTGGCTGCCTACTACTGCCTCCCTGTCCTTGCACCAGGGTTAAAGTCTCCCTCCCCCACCAGATGTTTTCCCTAAAGCAAACAAGCTAGTATCTACTTAGAAAGAAAAACAACAATCCAGGAAAAAGTAGAAACCAAGGATCAGTCCAAGTGTTCTTGGCTGGGCAGAGGCTGTGGAATTTGGCCTGGGTTGGTGGCTGGGGAGACTAAACGTCCTGCTGCAATGGGCAGTACATGGCAGAGAAGGGACAGTGCTAGAGGCAGCAGGTCGGGCCAGGCAAGGGAGGGGTGCAGTGGTGAGCCCATGGCTATCCCAGCCAGCTCCTGTCTGTAAAATGGCCCAGGCAGGTACAAGACACAGGTGGATACGGTTCCCTGAACACAGTCCCTGAGCTGGGACAGGGCGATGCTCAGCTTCTGGGGCTGCAGGAACGATCAGCAGCAGCAGCAGAAGTGCCTCCTCTTGGAAAGTCTCAGGGCTGGGGAAGCAGGACTGCTAAGGTTCAAGCACCTATAGCCCACGGCAAGCCGGAGCCAAGGCAGAAAGGTGCACTGTCTGAAGGCTCTGCCTTTCTGCTCAGGCCTCTAGACACCACAAACCTCCCACAACCATTAGTTATGCCTCATTCTAGCTGTTTCTCAACAAAACAAAGCCCTATGGGGCAGGGGTGGCTGAAACCCACCATGACAAAATAAAGGCAGAACAAGAAGCCCTTGGGGCCCTGAGCCACTGACACACTGTGCTTATCAGTCACAAACACACCCGCCTGCTGCCTGCTTTCTTCCACACAGGGTGTCTGGAATGGGAGTGTCAGTTTTGCAAAGAGGAAACAGGGAAGCTTTAGCACCAAGGGGCAGCTATCTGGCTTGCAGGATGCCTGCCTGCTCTGTCACAAGGTTCTCTGTGCCAGGAGATGCCACACAATGGAATGTTTTCTAGTCCCTCCCATCTGCCAGCCTTCCTCGGCCCCACTCACTTTCCACCTGCACTGGCTGCCACTCCAGCCGGGAAGCACCCTCTAAAGGCTTCAAGAGGGGCCATGCAGGCAGCTAATGCTCTCTCTTCCCAGGGCCTGGGGAAGCCACACTTGCTCTGGCTTCCTCCAACTGAGGCACTACAGGGCACAGGGGTGGGAGGGACTCTGGTTTTCATGCTTCACAGGGAGGAAGTACAGTTTTGTAAGGGGTTTGATGGAGACAGAAAGACTGGAAAAATACAGAGAATTATCAGTAGCCCCTTCGGGCTTCCTGCCTTGCTCCCTCTGAATCTGGGAGGGTAAGGGGGACAAGAAGCAGTCGGCCCCAGGGCACCCACCTTCCCCAGGCCACAGCTAGGAATACTTAGAGCTCCCTCCAGAGCCATCGCTGGGCACATGTCACATGGTCACCTGATGACTACTGGTTATATCAGGCACCAGGTGTCAGGCACCCCATTGGCCTTGCTTTAAATAGCCCGCTGGAAGACCGCCTGGGACCTGCTGGAATGTGCCTCCTCCCTCTTAGAAGGGGGGCCCTACAGCTCCCCTACGGACCTTACTAAGGCTCATCTATTCAAGCCCAAGCTAGAAATGACAAAATATCAACTAAAAAGCAAAGGGGGCTCTTCTCTGAACAGGTCTGTTCCCAGGTCCTCTGGACATGAGCCTGCAGCTTCCAGACTGCATCCCTGCCAGAGGATGGCCAGCCTTAGGGCTGAGCCTTCTGATCCACAAAACCCTGCCTTTCCCGCAGAGCAGTTCAGCCTTAGCCCAACCTTCCTCCTCTTGGACTGACGCAGGGTCTCCATGCCACTTCACTCACAAGTGGAGGTGCCCCCTCTGCAATCCCTGCCTGGGTCTTTGGGCATGGGAACACAAGTGAAAAGCCTCCCCCTGCCACTCACCCTGTGCCTGCTTCCACTTTTAAGGAGCCTCTGATGACTACATTAGTCATGCAGGCACAGGGCCAATCAGGCTGAAAAAGCCAGACCAAGTGCAGATGAGGTTGGGGGCAGCAGCCCAGCTCCTGCGCCCTGTGCAAATCTCCCCCAGGGCTTCAGTAGGCACCGCCCTTCCCTCCTCCAGGAATGAGGCCAGCGGGCAGACTCCTGTCTTCCTGGAAACTTGGGGAGTGGGGATGCCCAGAGGCCCCAGAACAAGGGAAAGGACCACCCTCCTAGTGCAAGCTGCTCCACTGGCCAGTGGGAGGAAGTCTGTTCAGTGTGACCAGAGAAGAGGGGTCCTATGCTGGAAAGGAGTTCCGCGAACCTGAGACAGAAAGATACAGGAGATCTGTCCCTTTAGTCAAAAGTTACATGTGGTTCTCAAAGAGCAGGAGTGGCCCTGTCCTGGTGAGTGATGTGCCATATAAAAGCAGTGTTCCAGACTCAGGCATGTGGGTAGGACTGATCGTGCAGAGCCCGCCTGCTTCTGGAGAGCTTTGGGGCCCTGGGCCCTGTGCAGAGTCCACCACATAGGTGATGCCCTCAGCAGTCTGCTCCTGGGCTGACTTCCCTTGCAGCCGAAGAGCAGACTGCCCAAGACAGGCCTGCATGGAGACAGCGTGGGCACTAGGGGAGTGCAGGCCAGACCCTGTCCTGCTGGGTGACCTTGGAGGTTACCCAGGTCTCAGTTTTCCCATATATAAAAGGAAGGAGGCAGGAGTGCATGACTTGTGGCATTCCAGGGTCCTACACCTCTCAGTACATTTGAAATCAGCTATCCAGACCTTTACAGAAATGTGCTGCCTTGGTGGGGGTCATGAGAGAAGCTAGGGGGGCCTAAATCCCAGAACCTCCCACTTTGAACAGGAAACCTGTTCATCTTCCACACAACCACCATCTGTCTTGCTACCCCCATCGTCACTTACAAACATAGCTCCTCATCTCCAGCTTGCCCGCACCACCTCGCTACACCTCACACACCAGACAATCCTGGGAATAAGGGACACAGGTGAAACTCCCAAGAGGTGTTTGGGGACGGTCACTGACAGTATAGGGGTACACAACTGCCCCCGAAGGCTGCCCTGACTCTCCTGTACTGGCCAGACCCCACCCACAGGGGCCTCGCTGTGCTGCGTTCCTTCCTAGGCCAAGAGCTGTGCTGGCTGCTGCTCTGTACTGCCAGATGGTCAACCTCCTGACAGCCTTGGAAGAGAGCCCCTCATCTTCAGGTGCAGTGAGGGAAAGAAACAGATTCCGAGAACTGCCTCGTCCGATGCACAAAAGCAGGAGAGGGCAGGCGGCACTCAGACCCAGGATGATTCAAGTAGTGTTCTACGGGGCGTAGCTGATCAAGGGAGAGCAGTTGCCTTGTGGAGGAGCAGGTGCAGGAGGCGCACCCCAGCTGCCGTCAGGTCCTGAGGGGCTGTGAGGCGGAAGGGGTGGAAGCACCCTAAGTGACCACAGGTGAGGGGAGCGAGGTCAGCAGGAGGTCCCACCTTCTAATGACCAGAGCTGCTCCAAGAAAGATGGGGCGGGTTGCTCCCCACCTCATGCCGAGAGGAGCACAAGTCCCCGAGTGCAGGGTGGAGGCCTGAACAGATGACCCGCAAGGCAGCTGTAAGGTGGCTATGCCCTCACGGCAGCCCGCAGCCGGGAGTGACCGGCTTCACAGACCTTGGGAGAACCTGCCTGGCTGAAACCAGGCACGAGGCAGCAATAATTAAGAGCCCCAGGTCTGGCACAAGTCCCTGGCCACCTGTTCCTTCCCTTGGATTAGAGCTGCCTTGGTGAGCAGGTTTGGGCTGGGCTGGCACAAGGCTGCTCCCAATCCCTCTCTGAGGCTCCCTTGTGCCCACAGGTGAGGCAGAAGGGGAATGAAACTGATGTGTAACACACCCCGACTCACTCAACCTGGAACTTCACCTTCAGCCTCTCAGACACCCCTAGACGGGAAGAGGCTCTTGGTCATGGGGCCTGGAAGGCTGAGTCGGCACACACCCAGGGCAAGGGTGGGACAGAGGGGCTCTCCTGGTCAGGCTAGAGAAGGAAGTCCGAGCCAGCAGGGGAAGAGCTGCCTAAACCAGCCCTGGGATGGCTGATCCCATCCAGAGGGAGGAACCTTGGGAATGAACATAGGGACACAGGGTCATCTCTTCCTCTTCACAGAGGAATACGGTAGGAGGAAAGAAACTGGGCTGGTGGGGAGACCCAGACCACCTACCCTAGTCCGTTCTCAAACACGGCTGACCCCAGCCAGAAGGCCCATGAGCCTGCTCTCAGAAGAACCCGATCTTCTGCCTCCCTCCCCACTCCGCCCTCACCGCCATATGATGAAAGACTGAATCCTGAAGCCCAGTCTCCCCTATGGGGAACTTGGGGGGGGGGCACCCAAAGTCCTGCATGACCTAAGCCATGCCAGTCTAAGTCATCCTGGCAAAACCTAGGAGTGGTGTCTGAGACAAAGGAATATGACTGTAAAGTCACCCCACCTTAAGATCAGAAACCTTGGCCAACCTTGGCCAGCTGGCAGACCCCCTCCTGTGTCTGGCTCTGAGCAGCTCTGGCGGCAGGGCCTCAGGCTCACGGTCATCACCAGCCTTCCTCACCCCAGGCAGCACCAGCCAGGTGGTGGCTGAGGGCCACCCCCATGAGCCAGCAGGGGTGCGATGGCTGAGACCTGACAGACTGGTTCTGCAGGCTGGTGGGTGAGAGAGCAGGCTCTCTGCAGCCAGCCCTGTGGGGACTCCAGGGCCTCTTTCTCTCAGGAGCCCCAGCAGGAGCCCCGTGCAGCATGGCAGCCTCCAACTTTGTGCAGGAGATGCACTCCATAGGGGAGAGGCTGGTGCTCAAGCTGCAGAGGCTGCCCCAGGCCGAGCCTGTGGAGATCGTGGCCTTCTCGGTCATCCTCCTTTTCATAGGTAAGTTGGGGCTCTCAGATTCTCCTCAACACACCTGGTTCTTCCTGGCGTCCAGGAGAGATGAGAAAATGGGGCTAGCCAGAGGGCTGGCAGAGATGGCTGCATGTCCCCTAGACAGATGAGGAGAGGCAGGTGTCCCCTGGGAAGCCAGGGCATTTCCCCTAATCCTTGACATGCTGCTCGAGTGATGGGGTGGTGCTGGGAACCAGGGCCCACAGGCACTCCAAGCACCCGACCCAGGGATGAAGGGGGCAAAGCTCTGAGCAGCAGCAGAGACAAGAGGGAGGTCAGGTCCCTAGTGGCCGGCATGGGGACAGTCAACACCTCTTGTCAGACTCTTGGGTGTTTCTGACCACTCGGCCAAACCTTTCGGCAAAGGTCCCATCCCCGCCAGAGGGGCTTCTTCAGAAGTAGGGTGGGACCCGTCCTCCCCCCCACCGCCTCTGAGCTCCAAGCCACCTCCATCTCCCAACCTCCAGGCGCTGTCCTGCTGCTGCTGTTCATCGCCTGCAGCTACTGCTGTGCTCACTGCTGCCCTGAGCGGAGGGCCAGGAAGGTCCGAGTGCAGCCCAAGAGCCCACAGTGAGAGCCAGAAGGCTGGCGGAGGAGAAGCGGGAGTGGAGACCAGCAGAGCCGTGACCCGGGTGTCGGCCTGGCCCTGCAGCCCTCACTGCTCAAGACAAAGGCCCACTGCCCTACCAAGGCCCTGCCCGGGAACCCAGAAACTGATCCCTGGAGCTTCATCAAGAAAAACAAAGGCTGCTACGGCCACAAAACTCTCACCTGTCAGCGAACACTGGTGCCAGGAGTTGTCAACTATTTAAAGACTGAGTAAATCACTGAGGAGTCTGTCTACCTGTACTTTTTAACAAAACATAGAAGCAGGGTCCCCATTCCTGGATGGAAAACAGCCCACACCTGTGGGGAGCTGGCCCTGGGGGCTCCCACGGCAAAGAGGAGCAGCGCAATCCAAGGGACTCTGTGCAACAGCTACTAGATCAAGCTCCCTGCCAGAGAGGGGGCACGCCAGCATTCTATTCCAGTATTTGCCTGTTTTTATCCCTGTAAAAGCTTTTTGTTATGTCTTTGGCACCAGACTTCCAGGGGCGCGGCCAGTGACTGCTCTTTCCAAGCCTCTGCTCTCCCTGTGCCCAGGAGCGCTGGACAAACACACAGGCAGCAATGCCATGCAGAAGGGGTGCAGTGAAACTCCTATCACACACTAGCTGCTAACAGGCTCCGGCTCCCAGATGCCCACACTGCAGTGACAGAGCTTGTTCGCCCCGGCAGGTGCTGGGTTCAGAAATGCCACTTAACAGTTTCCACAGCCATTAACTTTAGTCTGCACAGCTCACATTAGCAGGCTCAGGCCACTGGCTTTCCAAACGTCTGGAGTAAGAAAAGAGAGGCCAGTCTCTAGTATTGTCCATAACCTGAATTCTGACCCCTTCGTCCTTTCCCCATTTGTGTGCCAAACTGTTTGGATTTAAATCCTTGCCCTACCACTCAGCTGTGTGATTGCAGGTTAGTGACTGACCTGTTTCCTCCCCTGTGAGATGTGGCTAATCCTATTAACTACCTCTCTGGGTAAGCTTCCGAGGGTAAACTAGGATGACCTAAGGTGAGAACTTGACAGAGTGCTGGCATATCCTAAGAGACTGGTAGATATGAACTGTTATCATTTGTCCCTCTAAACAAGGGGCCAACCTAGAGCAACACGAACCCCTTTTAAAGACTGGTCCTGCTGAAGCGCAACACCACACTGCCTCTTTCCCTTCAGTTTACTTCCTATTCCAGAGAACTTTTCATGTAGAGCTACTACCCCAGGAATGAGGGTAGGGAAGCAGAAGACTCCTGTTAACTCACCCTCTCCCTCCACTGGTCCCCCCAAAGCCATAGAGAGGTCTGCCTTTTTTACATGCTTCAGTCTTCTTGGCCTGTGCAGCCCATGCTCTGGCTGCCTGGGACCTGAGTCCTATCTACCCGGAAAATGGGGTGGAAAGGGGATGTCAGCCCCTGTCACTACCCCCGACCCCCACCCCATCTCCAGCTGGCAGACAGGTAGGAGAGGCTTTCCTTCTGGCCTGTTTTACTTCCTCGTGTCTCTGGACTTGTCTGACAGGTTTGGTTTGGGTTTAAGATGCCGAGAGGAAGTGTTTCCATAAAAAAATAAAAGAAAGCCAAGAATCTGCCTGTGCCCTCCACATCCCCGCCACCACAAAAGAAGGGCTTCAGAATAATGATGGTGACGAAGAAGGTGATGATAAACATGGCTAAACTTCACTGAGGGGCTATGAATGCTCAGCCACTGTCCGGAGCATTTAAATTCATTTAATCACCACAACCATCTCATTGCTGCCGACACCAACTATTATCCCCATTTTAGAGATAAGGAAATTGAGCCTTAGTGACACTAGGTAACTTGCCTAAGTTCAACCAGCTGAAAAGTGTCAGAGCCAGCCTCTGGGCCCAGCCCTCTGGCTCCAGAGCCCCTGCTTGCCACATCCAGAGCCCTCCTGGGTGCAGTGCAGGTCAGGCTCTAATTCCATTATCCTCCATCAGCCAACCCTGGATCCCAAACACCCAACACTCTAAATTACACTCTCAAACAACCTCCCTGGGAGTGGGTGGGGCCCACAAGAGCTGGGGTAGGGCCCAACTAGGCCTCCCTCCAAGAACACCACAGGGAAGGTGGGAGCAGCCAGATGAGAAGCCCTGCCCTTTCAGTCCCCACACCCACAGCAGGCAGGATGAGGGACAGGAAGCCCTCAGTTCAGGAGGTGCTCCAACCCTACAGCAGCCCAACTCCCACGTGACTTTTCCTTCAGCAAGTTCTCATTAGAACCAATAACACCCTTTCCTGAGAGTGGCTGTGGTTAAGCCTCTCTGCTAGAAAAGATCCTGGCTCCCTGGTTCAGCTGCCAAGTGATGAGGACCATGGGCAGGACCATGGGTACTGACAGGCTAACCAGCAGGTTCATAGAATTTTCCTCCTCCAGACCAGGCAATTCCTAACTGCTGAGTACAAATAAGATGCTGTCCCTGCCCTCAGAGAGTTTACTCCTTCCCCTGACAACAACTGGCTCACACTGAGCCCTGCAGTCAAAAGCTCCTTGCAGC
This sequence comes from Smutsia gigantea, assembly GCA_032199065.1. Classification (NCBI taxonomy): domain Eukaryota; kingdom Metazoa; phylum Chordata; class Mammalia; order Pholidota; family Manidae; genus Smutsia; species Smutsia gigantea. The sequence goes on from JAVSCE010013077.1 coordinate 42,252, forward strand.
TGTCGCATCAAGTCCTGGGCAGGCTTCAATCCCACTCAGCTTAACAAATCAGGTCTGCTCCAGCACACAGCAGCCTCGCACAGTCCTGGCATGGGTCTTCTCTGGGGTAGATGGGCATGGAGAGGGGGCAGCAATTCCCCATTGTGGGAAAGAGTAGAAAGAGAAGCAAACAGCAAGAGTAACAGAGTAACAGAGTATACCGCAAGACTGGTGGTGGCCGTGGAAGACCAGCCATCAGCTGGCAAGCCCCAGGGAACATCTGTCCAAACTGTGGCCATCACACCTCTCCATGCCAGACACCCTGGACCAAGCCAACATCAAGGTCTGCCTGCGGTCACTGCAGCAGCACCCTAGCCAGACTCCATGCTCATCTCGGCAGCCTCTTCACACCTCCCCTACCGTGGCCTCTGCTCGGCCACACAGTGAGCTCTCAGTTCCTCAAAAGAATTCCACTCTACACTTAAGATCTGTGCATTTTACTGTCTGTCTGTTATGCCTGACCAGAAACTACAGTAAAGCCATCAGTACAAGGTCACATTAGCAAAACTTGGCAGAGCACATAAAACACTTTTCTCCTAAAACTGTTTTCTCAAACATTAATATTTGAAAGTAATCTATAATAAAAATATGCATGACAATATTTGCTTCTGGGTAATACAAATTCCAGATCAAAAAAAAAAAACAAGGAAAAATTAATTTTTTCTTTAAAAAAAGTTTCTTTACTCTCCTTGGGACCTGTTGCCTGCTATGTCCCCTGATCCTCTACACAGCCCTCATGTCTCAGCTTAAAGCTCCATGTCCGGGGCGGGGGTGTCCTCAGCTCTCAGGCCAGGCTATGCCACATACCAGAGACATTCTCCACCTCTTCCCACCATATCATTCCCTTCATGGTGATCATTTCAGCAAAATTTTCCAACTGGGGCCAGCAATTAATTGAAAAAGTTGATTAAAGCAACTTTATGTACATGACAAATGCAATCTCTACACATCTCATTTTACATGGAGGCATTACATGCACAGTCCCGGGCCCATCTTTTTGCTGCAGGGCCAAGGTCTTTTCTCTGAGGGTGGATTTGCTGACTGGAGTTCCTATATTGTCTATTTGCTAGTTTTTGGTTTCTTTAAAGCAGAACAAGAACTTAAAGACATCTGCAAAGAAACCCAAGGGTGAAATCTCTGGATTTTTATAAGATGCTTTCAGTTGTCTTGTCCACATCTATTTTGACAGGAAATGATTTGAGCAATTCCCAAGTGGTCAAATAGGTGTCTACATAAACAACAACTTTCCTCTCTCTGAGGTACAGCACAGAGCTTCACAGCTCAGATGGTGCAGCTGAGCTGAACAGTGGGAGTCACACCCCAACGCAGTTACCTCTTAGCCGAACGACCCTGGGTAAGTTACTTCACACCCTGCCTGTTCCCCAGCTGTAAAATTGGGGTTTCGGCTATTATTGTTGCCTCATTTTCTTATGTAAAGTACAATTATGTAACTAGAATAACCAGTACAACTGCCACAAACAGGTTTAGGAATAAACAGCTGACTCTAGATAAGCATCTAACCAAACTGAGTGGAAGTACAGGACGGTATCAGAGCAGCCTGCTGGCCGGGAGCACTAAGCACGCCAAGGGCATTAGTCAGGGTGTTTTACAGAAGGAAATGTGAAGCATCAGGTAAGCCAGGGGTCATGTATGCCCATGATAGTTAAGAAGGATTTTACTGAACTTGCTCATCATCTGTCTCCAACCCTCGCTGTACATGAGAATCACCTGACAAGCTTTACAAAGCACGGGGCTCTGACGTGCCCACAGAATGATGTGATACCAGGTGGGGCCTGGGCACAGTATTTAGAAAAGCTCCCAGAAGACTCCAACAAGCAGGACTGAAGACCAGTGTGCCACCAGAATGGAAGCCCTGGGTGGGCAGGCCTGCCCCTTTTTGTTCACATCTGGACATACAGTTGTGACCAAGACATGTGCTGCAGTTCCTGGTCACAGTAGGCACTCAAATCCTATCTTTTTTTTTTTAATAATTTATTTTGGTATTATTAATCTACAATTACATGTGCAATATTATGGTGATTAAACTACCCCTTCATCAGGTCCCCCCCATCAACCAACCCCATTACAGTCACTGTCCATCAGCATAGTGAGATGCTATAGAGTCACTACTTGTCTTCTCTGAGTTGTACAGCCCTCCCCGTGCCCCCCCAACATTACATCTGCTAATCGTAATGCCCCTTTTACCCCTTGTCCCTCCCTTCCCACCCATCCTCCCCAGTCCCTTTCCCTTTGGTAACTATTAGTACGTTCTTGGATTCTGTGAGTCTGCTGCTGTTTTGTTCCTTCAGTTTTTTTCTTTGTTCTTATACTCCACATATGGGTGAAATCATTTGATACTTGTCTTTTTCAGCTTGGCTTATTTCACAGAGCATAATACCCTCTAGCTCCATCCATGTTGTTGCAAATGGTAGGATTTGTTTTCTTCTTATGGCTGAATAATATTCCATTGTGTATATGTACCACATCTTCTTTATCCATTCATCTACTAATGGACACTTAGGTCGTTTCCATTTCTTGGCTATTGTAAATAGTGCTGCCATAAACATAGGGGTGCATCTGTCTTTTTCAAATTGGGCTGCTGCATTCGTAGGGCAAATTCCTAGGAGTGGGACTCCTGGGTCAAATGGTATTTCTATTTTGAGTTTTTTGAGGAACCTCCATACTGCTTTCCACAATGGTTGAACTAATTTGCAGTCCCACCAGCAGTGTAGGAGGGTTCCCTTTTCTCCACATCCTCGCCAACATTTGTTGTTGTTTGTGTTTTGGATATTGGCCATCCTCACTGGTGTGAGATGATATCTCATTGTGGTTTTAATCTGCATTTCTCTGATGATTAGCGATGTGGAGCATCTTTTCATGTGCCTGTTGGCCATCTGAATTTCTCCTTTGGAGAAGTGTCTATTCATGTCCTCTGCCCATTTCTTTTTCTTTTTTTTTTCCCAATTTAACTTTCATAGTTTATATTCATGAATAAATCTGTATTTGATATGCAAAATTGTTGGCAATGAACTATTCTGGATTTGGTGAACTGAATCAGGTGAATGGGCTGGGGTAGTTATTACTAAACTAATAAGATAGACAAAAATGTTTAATGACCCCTCTTTCCCAGATTAATTCTTCTTAAACATAATTTTAAATGTTGGTATAATATTCCATTCTATATCTTCACCCTAATTTATTTAATTTTTGTTTTTCAATTGGATTGTTTTTTTTTAATATAATTTATTTTGGTATCATTAATCTACAATTACATGTGGAATATTATGGTTATTAAACTACCCCTTCATCAGGTCCCCCCCACCAACCCCATTACACTCACTGTCCATCAGCGTAGTGAGATGCTATAGAATCACTACTTGTCTTCTCTGAGTTGTACAGCCCTCCCCGTGCCCCCCCAACATTACATCTGCTAATCGTAATGCCCCTTTTTCCCTCTTATCCCTCCCTTCCCACCCATTTTCCCCAGTCCCTTTCCCTTTGGTAACTATTAGTCCGTTCTTGGGTTCTGTGAGTCTGCTGCTGTTTTGTTCCTTCAGTATTTTTTCTTTGTTCTTATACTCCACATATGAGTGAAATCATTTGATACTTGTCTTTTTCGGCTTGGCTTATTTCACTGAGCATAATACCCTCTAGCTCCATCCATGTTGTTGCAAATGGTAGGATTTGTTTTCTTCTTATGGCTGAATAATATTCCATTGTGTATATGTACCACTTCTTCTTTATCCATTCATCTACTGATGGACACTTAGGTTGCTTCCATTTCTTGGCTATTGTAAATAGTGCTGCCATAAACATAGGGGTGCATCTGTCTTTTTCAAATTGGGCTGCTGCATTCTTAGGGCAAATTCCTAGGAGTGGAATTCCTGGGTCAAATGGTATTTCTATTTTGAGTTTTTTGAGGAACCTCCATACTGCTTTCCACAATGGTTGAACTAATTTGCAGTCCCACCAGCAGTGTAGGAGGGTTCCCTTTTCTCCACATCCTCGCCAACATTTGTTGTTGTTTGTGTTTTGGATGTTGGCCATCCTCACTGGTGTGAGGTGATATCTCATTGTGGTTTTAATCTGCATTTCTCTGATGATTAGCGATGTGGAGCATCTTTTCATGTGCCTGTTGGCCATCTGAATTTCTTCTTTAGAGAAGTGTTTATTCATGTCCTCTGCCCATTTCTTAATTGGATTATTTGCTTTCTGTTTGTTAAGGTGCATGAGTTCTTTATATATTTTGGATGTCAACCCTTTATCAGATACGTTTTTATGAATATATTCTCCCATACTGTAGGATCTCTTTTTGTTCTACTGATGGTGTCCTTTGCTGTACAGAAGCTTTTCAGCTTGATATAGTCCCAGTTGTTCATTTTTGCTTTTGTTTCCCTTGCCCGGGGAGATATGTTCATGAAGAAGTTGCTCATGTTTATGTCCAAGAGATTTTTGCCTATGTTTTTTTCTAAGAGTTTTATGGTTTCATGACTTACATTCAGGTCTTTGATCCACCTTGAGTTTACCTTTGTGTATGGGGCTAGACAGTAGTCCAGTTTCATTCTCTTACATGTAGCTGTCCAGTTTTTCCAACACCAGCTGCTGAAGAGGCTGTCATCTCCCCATTGTATATCCAAGGCTCCTTTATCAAATATTAATTGACTGTATATGTTTGGGTTAATGTTTGGATTTTCTATTCTGTTCCACGGGTCTGTTGGTCTGTTTTTGTGCCAATACCAAATTACCTTGATTACTGTGGCTTTGTAGTAGAGCTTGAAGTCAGGGAGCGTAATTCCCCCTGTTTCATTCCTCCTTCTCAGGATTGCTTTGGCTATTCAGGGTCTTTTGTAGTTCCATATGAATCAAATCCTATCTTTAAAGTGATAAAAGGTGGCCTCTGGGTTCTAGGCACAGGGCACAGGCTCCACTCCTAGTTCCTAGCTGCCCTATCCCAGTAGGTAAGACCAACCGCAGGAAGCAGCTGAGGCCCTGCCCGTAAGGCAGACGAAGGCACAGAGGGACAAGGGAGGCTTCCACAGGAACCTGCGCCCCAACGGTTGTAAACACTTCCACACGAAACTAGTTCCAGGAGGTGGCAGCCAGAGCTGCAGTTAATCATTCACCCTGCACCACAGGAAGTCAGCAGCCCATGTGGGTGTTCCAGCGCCAGGGCTTCCTGCGCTCTGCACACGTCCCCTCAGTCAACAGGTCTTCGACAGAGAGGAGAGGTGGGACCCAGCCACAGGTGAGGGGACAGGGGTGTAGGGGGTGGGGGGTAGGGGGTTCCTGGGGCAAAGGCTCTGCTTCCTGGCTCTCTCCCCACCTGACAAGTCTGACTTCTCCCAGTGAGGATGCCTCAACACATGTACCTTGAGTAGCCACCAAAATGACATCACAAAAGGACAGAGTGCAGCTGAGGGACACACAAAAGGCAGAAAGAACAGTGGTTGCTAGGCAACAGGCCCTAGCCCACCTTTGTTTCCGGTGACAACAGTGAGGACTGGTCAGGGCCACTTGGCAATACAAACACGTTTTCCTCCCAACAGCTGCCTTTTTTGAGTCAGGGTGCAGCCCTGGTCACCTAGTGGCCTCTGCAGCTCGGGTCCCCAAAGTGCGGGGCCTGAAAGATTACCCTGATCAGCCGGCTCTAGGACACACGAGTGTTAGCAGCAGAACCCGGTACTGACACCTTCCTTTTCCGCCATTACTCCCTTCAACTGGCCCCGAGGTCGCAGCCTGTGGATCTCAGCTGTGTTTCAAAATCAGTTAGTCCTTCTGTTTTCAGCCACCTCCAAGGAAGCTTACCAAGGTCTCAGCTTGAGTCAGTCTACTCCTCAGCTCCTGTGCTGATCTCTCAAAATGCTTCCCAAATGTCTGGCAATTGATATAGGAAAATAGAAGGGATCTGTAGTGGGCTTTTTAGATTCTGGCTGAGTAGGTCTCAGGGATAGGAGCTCAAGCCCTTGCTCACACTAGGGCTGTTCAGGAAAGGATTGGGAATCTAGAGCAGCCGCGGGAAAAACACAAGAGCCCCTCTCTTGGTGCCAGTCCTTGTGCCCGGTTCCGTAGGGGAGGAAGTCCCTTGGTTGCCTGCTGGAGGCACTGAGTCTAAAGAATCACCCAGCTCAGTGTCCGCTAGCTGCGGGCTGAGCCAGCTGCTGAGACTGGTCCAGAGGGAAAGTTGGGGGATGGGGAGAGTGCCTGGGACAGGGCCTTGGAGAGGCCCCACACTCAGGGCCTCTGTCCCCTCTTTTCCAGGTTCACATGGACAAACCGATAACAAAACAGAATAGTATCTGGAATGACAAGTTCTGGCTAAACCCCTGGGACCAGGGGGGCCTGGCAGTGATCATCTTGTTCATCACCACGGTCCTGTTTCTCATCTTGTTTGCTATTATGTTTGGTTTATTCTCTCCATTCAAGAAGGTCAGGCAGTGTGAAGAGTCATGACCTGACTTTCTGAAAACACCATGTACTTGTTCTTCAAAGCTCATTAAAAGTCTAGAATTATACCTTTTTTAAGTGGTTACTTGGTAACTGCCTGTCTTCCCCCCAGATGAAGCCCCATAAAAGCAGGGATGGGTCTCTTTCTGCTCATCATTGTATCCCCCATGTCCAGTGGGCCTCACACATTATCAGTCAGTATTTGCTGGTTGAATAAATGACTGAATGGACAAATGAGCAAATAAATGAACAAATGGAAAGATGCTGAGCTGTTGGTTCCCCAGCCCAGAGATCCCAGGAGATGACAGAGCCCAATTCAATCGAAGCCTAAACATACAATCGTTCCTCCACCTCAGACAAGGAACAGAAGCCTCGAGGCCAGATGTTGCTTCAAACCTCATTACTATTCCTTTCAATGCTAAAACATAAAGGGCTCTGTTATGATTAATGAAATGCTTTTCACAGCCATAGCTCAGAGAAAGTAGCTGCATGCAGAGAAGAGAGGAAAACTGCTGTGGGCCCCACCCTGACCTTGTTTACCCTGCCACGAGCATCTTTTCTTTTGGTCCCAGGGAAGCCCAGGTAGCCCTCTCAGGGTCCCACAGTCCCCATGCAGCCCAGACACTACAACACTGCCTCTGTAGAAATGTGCCCACCTCTGCCAAAGCCACCCCACTGGCTTTGCTGCCAGGTGCCCTCCCTTAGCAAACAGCTGCTTCAACTTCAACCTCAACCCAGGGCTATTCATAGAAAAGGGGCAATTAACTGGTGGGGAAGGGCCTTTGTCTTATGCTATACACAATTTGTGCAAAAAAGAAACATTCCTTTAACTCAAAGAGCAATTTCAAATCCAGCCACACCAGCAGTGTTTATTCCATCCCAGGGTCTGGAAGTCCTGCAATCTGGAACTCTCACATGGAGCAAAGGAGACAGGAGAGGAGAGACAGCCCATAAGGCAGCAGGAGACCCTTAGAAGCTTGGACCCCTGGTATGAGGCAGAGAAATAAAGGTAGGGACTCTAGGAGGACCTGTCCTCTTGCCTGGCAGGCTGCTGCAGCCCAGAGGGATATGGCAGAGCTAATCCTCCGCACGGCACTAAAGAGCCTCAGACTCATCCCAGACAAGAACCCCGCCAGGGTTATTTCCAGCAGAAGGGACTCTGACAAGTAGCTGGGACACTGGCCCTTTCATTATGAGCGCTTTGCTCAAGGAGCCTAAGAAGGCCTCATTTAGCAACCCCCTGTACTAGTGCCTGAGAAGGGCTTTGCTCACTATGGCTGTGGGCAAGGGGGCCGACCCCTCTGCTGGGCGTAGTCTGGCCACACAGGCCAAATGAGAAGTGGCTGCTTGAAGAAGGAAACAGCTTCAGTCCAGTAGCCACCAACTCATCGGTGAATGGGTGGGAGTGGGAAGCAAAACACATGGCCCAAACCACTGCATCTCTGGCTTTCAGGGAACCCCAAATATTGCTAGACATCAGTCCCGTGTACTTAATCAGCTCCATGCTTCAGGAACCTATGGAATGTATGCATGCAAATCTGTTACTGAAAAGCAGGGATCCACAATTAGAGGTTGTCTGCCCACTGTGAGCTTTGTGACTGTGACCTCTCTGGACCACGGTCTGTTCATCTCTAAGTCTGAGGCAATCGCTTTTGCCTCATCTACCTCACAGATCTGACCAAGGAGAGTGTGGCATCAAAGAGTATTTTAGACCAAAGAGCTACACATATGCGAAATGCTCCCTTCCTGTCCAGAGTCTCCCAGGTCCCCCACACACCATGCACTCACAGCTGGGGTCATGTTAGAAAAGGTGCTTTCTCTCCAAGCACATTACCCACTTCCAAGAGATAAGGTGGTTCACAGGCCTCTGTTTGGGTCCAGGATAAGAGTGACCACTACCCAAGTGAAGCCAGTGTCCAGCTCAGTGCCACATGATCACAACACCAATGGTTCAGAACTGGTCACATGACTCAGGACCGAATCACTCATGGGGCCAGCTATTCCAGAAGAGGATGGAGTGAGATGGATGGATGACCATCCAAAATCTGAAGGAGTCTTCACACTGCCCAGAGTTTCTGGGGCCTTCCACAGAAAAGTGGAGGGGTACCAATTTCCATGCTGCCTGACAGGAAGTGCCCCCACACAATGGCCTTTGGCAGGCAATGGTGCCTTGGTGGCCCAAGGGCTGCCCTACCTTCGCTGGTTACCCAGTGGGTGCTGGGGGAGGAAAAGATCTCACTAATACTTTGCTCCACATACAAAATATCTCACTCACCCCAATTCTTCACAGAAGGTCACCAGAGCCTCAAAGGCCAGCACAGCAGCTTTAGCAGATGCTTTGTTCCCTCTCTTTTCCTGAAGACAAGAAATGACCCATTAGCAAAAGTCTTATGTAGTCGGAGTATCTTGTAGCCCAAGAGATAAGAGGGAGAAATATATCAAGTGACAGTAAGAAAGCAGTTTACAAAACAGTGTCCCCAAACCGGACCATGCATCTGAATCACCTGGGCAACTTTAAAGGAATGACCTGGGGCCCACGCAGACTACTGAATTGAACTTTTTGGAGTTCCAGTGAAACTTTTTGGAGTTTCTGAATGGAGCTTTTGGGAGTTTATATTTTCAAAAAGCTGCTCAGGTGGCCCAGCGAGTGATCTAATTTAATAGTAGTGCATATATGCTCAGGTGTGTGCACTGACACCTGAAGGAACATACATATGTCTCTGTGTGTATGGCCGATATATACCAAAACATGAACAGTGGTTATTTCTGAGACCTGCCATTACGCGTTATTTGCCTTTCTGTATATGTTTGTCAAATTTTCCTTTCAAAAAAGTGAACTTAAAAAAGAAAACACAAAAAATGTTTTTGGAAAGTAAAGAAAATATAACCGACACTGATCTGAGATATTATGTACTGACTTTCTACTTCTGGAAGGTGAGTCATGCCCACCTCCCAAACACACATGTATACACATACTTCCTTTAGCCCCATTCTCCCTCTGTGTTTATATCACAATTTCTTCTTAATCTCTGTATTATATGACTCTGTCAACAGTTCAGAGCTAAACCTTGTGATTACATTTTTTAATTTCCTATGATCACATAGCCTTTCTTGTACATATTTTTCCCCTGAAATTAATAGCTGCCTTGTTTTTTCATTTACTTAGAGTTCAGTGTATCACTAATTCATCCCAAAATGTTCATTTCAAAAAGGGCCAGAGATGGCAGGTTCCACTTTTATTTTGGAAACTTCCTTCCTGGAGCTTTCTGTCCCCCTGGTTCAACCTGGACCACTGCTCTCTAGGCCTAATGTGCCACTGTCTGAGGCTGCCCTTTGATACTGTCCTAGGACATTCCCTCTTCTGAGTCCAATCTTCCTTTCTCAGTTCACTGCCTCTGCAGTGGAGACATCCTAGAGTAGCTTCTCTAAAGAGGAAGTTTCTCGAAAACTTGTGTCTGAAAATGTCTTTATCCCACTTTCAAACTTTACTGGTTGGCTGGGTAGAACATTCTAGACTGGAAATGGGTTCTTCAGAATTTGAAGGCAATGTTTCATTGTTTCTCCTTTCTGGTATTCCAGCAGAGAAAGCACATGCCCTTCTGGCTCCCAGTCCTTCGTATATCACCTCTCTGGGAGCTTTCTAGATATTCTTTATCTCAGATATCTCATTTTTGAACTCACAGTGTGAATTCTTGTAATACATAATAAGTTTAAAATAAATACCTTCTACCCCATCATCTTACCAAAATCTTTTCCTTGTCTAATTCAAACTTCAGATAAAAGCAACAAGTCAACCAAGCCCCTTAATTCAGGGCAAACTGTCACTCTTGATCCTGGCAAGTCCTCTTCATCCCAACTCCCTACTTGCAGTCACCTTCTCTCCCCATTCATTCATTATTCAATAAATACTTATTAAGCACCTACTGTGTTCCTAGCACTGATCTCTAGGCATTACAGATACACAGCAAACAAAAGATTCCTGCTGTCAAGGAACTTACATTTCAACAGAGCAGACAGCGTATAAGCAAATCTATAAAGTCAAATAGGAATAAACATGATTTTTCTAAAAAAGCAAGACAGAAGCCTATGACCCCATGGTGAGTGTGTAATAGGATTTTCCCACTCCTCATTCCCGGATATTTAGTTTGTTTCCTATTTTCTGTCCTCATGAACAATTCTGCCACACAGGCCCTTAAGCATATGAGCTTATGCACCGGCACTTTTATTTCAGATGATTTGGTCCCAGAAATAATTATCTGGGTCAAAGGGTACCTATATTTAAAGTTTAATAGATATTGCTAGATTGCTTCTCCCTAAAAGATTGTAACATTTCACTCTTCTCTTGGCAAAATGTAGGCACTCTTCTGCACATGCCCCCCAGCAACAGGTGGTAGAGTTTCACATGAGTGTCACATCATTTCACTTTAACTTACATCTACCTGGTCACTACTGAATTTGAACATCTTTGGAGGCACCATTTGGATGAGTTTTCCTGGGAACTTTCTTTTCATATTCCTTGCTTTTTCTTGGTGAAAGCTCTCTATTGAGTCTCAACTTTAACCTTTGGTTTGCCTTCTACATGAAATATGTATACCTGTTGGCTTTGTTTATGCTACCTTTTGCGACATAATTTTTATTCACAGATTCAGGATTTGTAGAAATTTAAGAGTTTTTTTGCATATTCAAAGTTTTTTAAAAGATAGTTTCCAGAATTCTAATTTTCAACACAACAGTATCTGCAGTCCTAAATTATTATACACTAGACTAAATTTTCTTGCAAAATATTGTTTATTTTTTACATGTAGGTCCTTAATCTGTCTTTTATATAAGGTGTCAAATGTGGCACATTTATTTTATTCCAGAGGGATAGCTGTTGTGTCAGCACCATATACTACACAATCCATTCTTTTTCTATTAAATCCAACTATCAGCGTCATCAAATATTCAATTCTTACATATTCTGGGACCTATTTCTAGTCCTCTCAACTGTTTCCCTGACATCACTGTGTCACACTCACACGGATTTGGTTCAAGTGTCATTACCGCATGTTCTGATACTGGGTTAAGCATCTCTTCACAAGTTTATTAGATATTCTGGTTCACTGTTCTGTGAAATGTATACTTCTTGTAATGCAGCTGTTTACCTCATTTATCTATAGCCATTCTTTATATATTCAGTCAGTTACGTATCTCAGTTTTCATTTGTTTATGGTGTCTCTTGTTACACAGAAATTTTTAGTTTGAGTTTAGTCAAATAGGTCATGTCTTCCTTGATGGTTTCTGCCTTTAAAATCTTGACATACTCTTCTCTTCCTCAAGGTCATAAAATATCTCCCCCACTTGTACAGTTTTTAAGGTTGTTGACCCACCTGTAATTCATATGTGTAGGTATGGGAGGTAGGGATCTACCTTTACCTTTTCCCAGTACCAAGTATTCAACAGTTAATCCTCTTCCTGTTGATTTATAATGTGACCTATCATATACCAAGTCCCCTTATATACTTGGGTCTGTCTCTAGGCTGTCTACAAAGAATGTATAACCATTAAAAATAAAATTAAAAAAAGGTTAAAAACAAAAAAAATTTTATAATATAGTAAGCTATTTATGCCACAATGCTAATTAAAACAAGGCAGGACTGATCTTGACTACATAAAATAACATGCACATGAAAGACTGTACTAAGATAAATAAATATAAAGAAAAACATCTAACCTAGCTTACTGCAAGCTGCCTATGCACCCCCACACCACGCCCCCTTGGCTCTACAGTCTAGCCCCAGGAGCACCCCTCTAGGTCACAGAAGCTCCTGCTGGGGGCAGAAATAAGCTGCGTGAAATTGAAGAGTGATGGATTTGGACAAAAAGGGCTCCTACTGTCCAGAACTTACCTGGAGTTTTGCAACTTCCTTCTTGATCAGGAAGCTGACTTGGTCCCGGTCATTTCTGGAGTAGTAGAGACGGCACCAGGAAGGCTTCCCGTCCCTGCCTGCCCGGCCAGACTCTTGGTAGTACCCAGCCATAGACTTGGCAATATTCCAGTGGGCGACAAACCTATAGGACCCAAAGGGACACACAGCATGAGATGTGGCAGAAGAGTTAAGGGGAGGAATGATTCTGTACCAGCAGAGCAGGGTCCTCCACAGTGACTGGGTGTGGGGAGGCTGGCAGGTAGGTCCCAGAGTAAAGGAGGCTTGGACACCTGCAGGCCATCAGCAGGCTTCCTGTCCTGGAGCCATTCAGTTTTGAGGTCACAGCAGTTAAGAGGGTAATTCTAGCACACATGAGAAACCAAAATAAACTGAGTCAGAGACCCAGTCCCAAAAAATACTGGACTTAAAGAAACAAGATTAGGCCACTTATGAGCTCCACAGGCTTGAATGAGTCCTTTATAACCTTTCTGAAGAGGAAAAGGGATAGCATTTATTAAATACCTACTATGAATCAGTTGATATATTAGTCTCATTTAATTTCACAGTCACCATCCTGTGAGGTAGCCCCATTTTATAGACAATGAACTTGAGAACCAGAGAGGTAAATTTGTACATGACATAGCAAGGGGACAGTAGAGCTAGGATTTGAGCCTAGAGCTGTCTGACTTCAAAGCTGGCCCCTAACAAGACACAGCCTGCCCAGGGTCTAAACTCTGATTCAAGAGTCTGTGTTCTCTCAAATGCAAGCACATGGACTAATTCCTCCCTTGACCACCTCACAGCCACTGTGAAACTTAAAAGACCACCTATGCACAGGTGGTCCACTGCTGTGTTAATCAGCACAAAGGGCTTCAGGCTGTAGCCCCAAATGTCTCTGGAAGGCCAGGCGTGGCTAAAGGTCAAAGACTTCCCAACAGTCCCCACTGTGGGGCTGGGATGTACAGTCTCTTCTAGACTGTCAGTAAGCAGTAACCAGGAATGGCAGGAATAAGGTCTTTGCCTTTCACTTCCCAAGTGGAGCAATTTAAGATAGTTAACAGGTTCCTCCACCCACCACAGGGCCCATTGAACGGATGAGCCTGCCAGTTTGCATGCTGCCCCCTCCCCTGGGGGATGGCAGAACCGTGCCATGCAATCACCTAGGAGCAGCGTGTGGACTCTGTACTAGGGACTCTGTTCTAGGGCATCCTGCCCCTCTGGCCCTAGAAGGAGCATATGGACTTCATCTTCCAGGCAGAGCACTAGACAGATCTCCAGAACCAGACCCCCACCAGGAAGATAAAGCAAGAACCAGAGCTCACCTGACATTGGCTTTGTCCACTCCCATCCCAAAACTAACAGTTGCAACAATTACAGGGACCTTCTCCTCCATCCACTCGTTCTGCACCAGTGTTCTTTCAGAAGCCTTCATCCCTGTAAAGGAGGGGAGGCTGGGAAAGGCAAACCCCATTTCCCTTGGGTGAGTTTACCTTGGGTTTGATTCTGTACTGGGCACTGTACAAATACCCTGAACCCATCACTTACCAGCTGTATGACCTTGGGCCAGGCAGTTAACCTCATTGAGCCTGAGCTTAAACATAAAGCCCCTAGCCCATGCATGGCACAGAGCGCTCAGTAATTGTTAGTGCCCAGATTCCAGCCCACATGATTGGCCTTCAAAGACTGTGCTCTTTCCACAACACCAATACCAGGGCTATAAAAACTGATCACCTGCTGCTGGGTGGACACAGGATGAGAAAAAGAATTCAGAAGTTACAATTCTCATTTTAGACCCATTTGTGTCTGGACTCCCCTTTGTAGATTTATGTTCATCACTTTAGCTTTGCCTGGATGTCTGGAAAAGGATGTCGGTTATCCGGGATCCTTAAGAACAAGAGACCCACTAAGAGGCCCCTGAGAGTAAAGAGGACCACATGGCCTGGACACCCCTTACCTGCATGGTAAGCCTTGGCGCTCACACCCCTGTAACTGAGCTCTATTGCCAGCTGTTCACAAGCCTCTCTGGTCCTGCAGTAGACAATGCCGCAGCCAGACAACTGAACGAGGACACACAAGAAGTAAGCATTGAGAAGGCCAGAGCCATCAGCCCATTTCATTGCAGCCTGCTTTAAAAGCAGCTCTGTGCTCTTTCAGCAGTCAGCCTCAGTCTCCTCTGAGGCAGGCCCCAGCAGGGCTCCACCAGTTTCTAACAGAGCAGGACTGATGCGGCTTGAAGCCTCAACCTAACTAACTCCTCAGCCTCCTCTCCTCACACCTTGGAGAGGGCTGCAAAGGCCTCCCTCAGGGGGGCTAGCTGCTTGCCTCCCAAAGAATTTCAGGACAAGGGAACCTCAGTAAATGGAACAATACCAGGAAACCAAAAGGACAACTGTGCACAAACTTCAAGAAGTTTTGGATAGGCCTGGCAAAGGAAGCTAGAAAAAGCAAAGGTCTTAGAAAGCCACTATCCATCTCTGCTGCAGAGAGTACCCCCTACCTCTTGCCCCAGATGCATCCTGGTCCCCCAACCTCAGTGCTCTCACCCCTTTATCAGCCTTCTGTCCAAGGGCCTTATGGCAGAAGTCTCTCAGGTTCCCATAGGGATCAGAAAGCAGTTCCTTGAACTGCACATCATAGAAGAGGTTGGCCCTGAAGCAGGGAGTCTTGAAGGTGGCAACTGGCTGCTTTAGGTGCAGGGCAGCAAACACATCCTCTTGGACCTGCAAGGTGGCCGTGGCGGTCAGAGCCACACATGGGGTATGTGCCAGGCGGGAGCGCAGGGTACCCAGACGCAAGTAATCAGGCCGGAAGTCGTGCCCCCACTGGGAAACACAATGAGCTTCATCTACCACCAGGTAGGACAGCAGGTGGCGGGACACCAGGGAGTTCAAGATGGGCTGGAAGGAAGCTGAAGCTGCCATCTCTGGTGTGATGTACAGAAGTTTGGTCCGGGGCTTTTCTTGCTCCAGGTCAGAGAGCAGCTCCTTCTTCTCCTGTACTGAGAGCTTTGAGTTCAGGGAACTCACTTGTACCTTCAGGGCCAGCAAGTGGTCCACTTGGTCCTGAGGGCATGGGGGAGAGGTCACAGAGGGGAGTATAACTGGCCCTTAGGACTTGGGGTAAATGTCACTGCAGCTCCCTGGAGAAGCTTCCAAGCATAAATATCTCCCTCCCACCCTCTACTGTGTCTTCTCTCACATACAAGAAGCACAGAAGTGAAGTGGTTGAGAGGACAGACCTTGGAGCCAGACAGACCTGGATTTATTCCCGGCTTGCTTAATTGCCACATGCTGTTTGGCTGGCTCTTAACCTTTGAGACTTGGTTTTCTCCCTCTTTTCTCTCTCTCCCTACTGCAAAAATAGTAGTTACCTAATAGGACTATTTTAAGAATTAAAGGAAATTTTGTGCCTCAAAGGTGAAATTTAATGCATATAAAGCACCGAGCACAAAGGCTGAGACCCAATGTTATTGTTCACTGTCTTTCTCTTTCTTCATGGTGGTTGGCTCTTAGCCACACAGCCACACTTCCTCTTTCTGATTCTATCAGCCCATCTGCAGGCCTTAAATATAGTTAGAAGTGCAGAGCAGATGTTAACAACATCCTAACCAGTTTCTCATCTTTCTTTTTTTCTGTCTCATAGCTGTGTCCTTGCCAGAATAAAGCGGGATACCATGGAGTCCCCACGTCAATTTAGCTATCTATCTGCATCTTCTATCCTATCAAGAGTGCACGTGTGCACATCTGAGAGTGAATGTGTGTGTATACAGATAACTTCTATACTTCTCTGACAAAAAGTGACAAAGGAGGGTGAGAGACCTCAGGCTCTCAAAACTTAGAAGACTCATCGATGCCACCAGAGTGCCAGGCCTTAGTGGAAAACTCCACAACTGTGCAATTCAGAAATGCAATACAGGGAGGGAGATAGATCAATCAAAGAAATAAGAGATAAAAGACTAAAGAACAGAGAATTAATATTTCCAGCTATTAAAAAAAACCCTCCCCCTGTAAGTTGGTCACAGGGATGGTAGTACAGCATGGAGAATATAGTCAATGATAGATAGTAACTGCACTAGAGGGGGTAAGGATTTAATAATATGGGTAACTGTCAAACCACTGTGTTGTATATTTGAAACCAACCTAAGACTGTATATCAATGATACATTAATTAAAAACAAAAAAACAAAAAAAAACCTCCCCCTAAGCTTTCTGGGCTACCATCTTAATTCCCCGAAGCCTCACCTGAATTAAAGCAATGAGTGGAGAGACTACAATGGTGATGCCTTTGGCCATCAGAGCAGGAAGCTGATAGCAGAGGGATTTTCCTGCCCCTGTGGGCATGCACACAAAGACATCCTTGTTACCTGCAAAAATACAAGATGACCTCTCATTGCATCTTGCTTTTATCTTTTTCCTTCATCAAGGCCGTTGAAAATGAAATGAGAATGTACGAAGCACCTAACAGAGTGTCTGGCACATGGGAGAGTCTCAGTATATTAATTCTCTTCCCATCCTTTCTATGACAAGAGCAGGGATCCAGGGATATTTGGAAATGGGCACAAACCATTTCTAGCAATGGAGGTAACAACTACAAGGGTAAAAAGTCTGAGTCCGCTGACATATGGGTGACTGAACTGAACAGCCATGAAAGCTGAATACTTCTGGATGAGTGGGCATATCTGTGTAGACAGAGATGTGACATCACATAGAGATTGTTTATAAATGTTATACTGTGATTAATAATATACTGCTGCTCCCCTCTTGACACCTCCATTTGTCAGCATATCTCAGGTTTATAATCTTAATACTCCCTTCTTCTCTATTTAGGACCCAGGCCACTCAATCTTTAACAAAGCGATTAGAAGGTCAGGGCCTGGGTTAGGCTATTCCTGCTATCCCCACTACTGCTTGCACACAAATGAACAAGACCAGGAATCTATGAACTGTTATGTAGCTCTGGCTATGAAATATAAGAACCAGAAAAACTGGGTGATTCTGCCAATAAAACTGCAAATTTTGGGTAACAAGTCTACAAGATTTCCAAAACCAATTATGGACCAAGAGTGGGGAGATAGGAAGCATCAGAAGGAGGCTGTTCTGTGGCAGTGCTACAGTACAGCCAGCATGCATGTAAATGCAGGTAGTGGGGCAATGTTACCTTTCACCACAGCCATGGTTGCACTCTCCTGTAGAGGCGTCTTAAAAGAGTCAAACCCAAAGACCTTCTTCAACATGCTCCGGACTCGACGTTCAGGGTCAAAAGGAGAAGGGTGCGTGCTCATCTTGGCGACAGACAGTAGCGAAAGGTTAAGGCAAAGGTGATGATCATATGTTTGTGACAACCCTCTGTTCTGCTTTTAAAATACTGCTTATTTTTCTCTATAAATTTTTTTTTATACACTCAAGCAATAAACTATTTTCAAGTTATATAGCTGCAGGTGAATAGTGTCAAGCAATACACTCCGGGGTAATTAACATCTCCACTTTTGTGAAAATACAAACACGGAACTATCTGAGGCCAAAGTATAGCACAGAGCCAGAAATCAGACCACTGGAAGAAATACAGATGCCTTCGGCATATTTTGGAGAAGATGGAATTGTTTTTCTAAGATCACCTTTCTGCTCCTATAAGCTTAGACATCACGACCTTTCTCCCCCAGGACCCTGATCCCTTCGTCCCACCTCCCGTAGGAGAGTTCTTCTCTTTTCTCCTTTCCCCAGCCGAAGCCTCCTTCTCTTCACCCTAAGATATCAAAGCCGTCCTTGGGCCGCCCAGGAGCGAAGGGCTCTTGCCGGGCCGCTGCTGCCTGCTGGCTGGGGAACTACCGGAAGACCTCCATAAGCCAACCCCAACTCTGAGAAGATAAGGGCTGGAAATTCAGTCAAGTAAAACCCACACAATCCGTCGCGCAGGGATGACGTTGCACAAGCCCTGGTACTAGGGGCGGGACCAGGAGCAGAAATTGTCTTTTTGATTGGTTCTCTGACTGGAACGGGCGTGGGGTCTCCTGGGTACGGAAGAAGTAGCCTTTCCGCACGGAAGTCGGGTTTTTGGAGTCACGGAGGAGTGAGGCACGCCGGGGCTGTGGGAGTAAGATGGCGGGGAAGAAGAATGTTTTGTCGTCTCTGGCAGTTTACGCGGAAGATTCAGAGCCCGAATCCGACGGCGACGCAGGAGTCGAAACAGCGGGCAGTACGACTGGTGAGGCCCGAGTAGGGACAGGGAAGGGAAGAATCAGGTGTCTGCCCGGAATGCTGCCCCCCTTGCAGAGCGGGAGGGAAAGAAAGGGCCATTGTGCCCAAGTATAGGTCCCCGGACCCCCATCGGGGTCCTCAGTGGGTCAGACTAGAAACGCTCTATCGTAAAAATGGACCGCCTTCTGTTGATTCTGTTATTATGCCGAAACTTCCTAAAAGTTTCTCCGTGTTGGGAAGAGGGACGGATGAAGGTTGGAGAGGATCCGAGGTTATATTGTACCACTACCTATTTTCTCCAGGCACGTTGTTTGTTGGGGAGAGCGAAGAGAAAACGTATGTGGAGGGTGATAAAGGTTGCATCTTCAGTTAATAACTTTTAGTTAGGTATGTGCCCTGAACGTATCTTGGAGCTATGAAAAAAAGAAGAAAAAAATACATATATATGGTCTCCACTTCAAGAGAGACTAAATTGTAGATCTGGCGTAGGTCTGGGCATTTTTGTGAGCTTTTTAAGGCTCCTCAGTGATTCTGTTACTTTGTGAACTGTTAAAGCCCATCAGTGATTTTGTTGCCCTACTGCAGGTTGAGAATCACAATGTTAAAAAATGGAAACTGATTTCTTTGGCTGCAAGTTACCTAAGGTATCTGGGCCCTGGTTTCCTTATCTGGAAAGTGATGGAGGTTGGATTAGATTAGCTGTTCTTGGTTTTGTGTGGTCTCTTCGTGTCAGGAAGTTCTCTCATGGCCTCCCAGTAATTTGTAGTGTTTTGGAGGTTTTGTTTGTTTGTTTTGTTTTAAATGTAGCTTTTCAAGTAGGTGTGGTTGGGAACCCCTGAATGCCCCAAGTCCTGTTCCTAGTGGAGGGCACACAAAAATGAGGATAACAGAGTCCTTGTCTTGTATGAGAAGACAAGTTCACTGGTGCTTGTAATACAAGGTAGAGATGTGCATATCCAAAAAGGTTTTCAAACAGTGTGCTCTAATGGTTCAGAGAAGGGAAGACTGAGTGGAATAATAGGTGGGTTGGAAGCATTAGAAAAATAATTTAGCACTTGGTTTTCCTCCCTGTCTGTTTAATGATTCGTGCGCTAAAAGTTGTGGCCTTCCCAAAGGCAGAATCTGGGCCCATGGTCACTTACAGGAGATTTAGGTTCCCCTAAGTTATGGCCACTCAAATCACTGAAAGGTTTTCTTTCATTTTTGTCCCCATTCATTCATTCATTCTCCCGTTTGTTTTCAGAAGAGAAAGGTGGATTGGTATCTAAAGCGTATGGAGAGGATGACTTCTCTCGCCTTGGGGGTGATGAAGATGGTTATGAAGAAGAGGAGGATGAGAATAGCAAACAGTCGGTAAGTAAATCTGCTCCCAAATTCAGAGTTGCCCAAAGCACCATTTCATTTGTTGGAAACCTTCTGAAATGACCTGCAGTGTTCCATTTCATGCCTAACTTTATTCCTTCTCTCCACTTCACCCCTCCTTTTTTTGTTTGGTATCAGTTGAGGACTGGGTTGGATATTAGAAGTTCTGTTTGAAAATAATATTTGTTGTGTTTCACCTGGACCATTTTATATAAATTTCACTGAAGTTTGGGGGAAAGATAGTGGATTATTTTTTTTAACCCAAATATTGGTGTCTAATGTTGGTTTTCCCTGCTAAGATAATTTATTCCATTTGTAACACACATTCATCCCATTTGGTATATCATTTATATCTGCAATCAGTTATATTATTTTTAGTCTTTGTTGGGGCTCATGCAAATCTTTAATTTTATTTAAAAGATGAGGAAGGAAAATTATTTTAGTTTTTATTCATGGTTTGATCCTTCTTAACTTCTTCTTGACATTTAACTTGGCATTTGGTTCTTGAGCACAAATGTGCCGGCAAAGAAGAGAAGAGAACTGTGTTTTAACCAGAAAGATTTTAGTTCCACTATCACCCAAGCATCGTGAGCTACAATTTAAAAGTTTGGAGAAAAAACAAGGATTCAAGCTGGTGTTTAGCACAAACACATACAAAGTTGAATCTGGATATAGAATCTGGCTATTTAGCAATAGCTTTAATTGAAACATTCAGTGTTTTTTATTATTTGTTTTAAATTTTGTTGTGCATTGATATTTAAATGTTAGCATTAAAAATGCTTTCCATGTTAAACAAAAATATATTTTGTATCTGATGCCCTTGTAGAAGATATTCTCATGCCCTCAGTTCCACCATTAATGCTGATCATTCAGAATTGACTGAAATTGTTAAGAAAAGCTTTGCAAGTTGTTTTCCTTTCTTTTCTTAAGTGCACACATACTGGCTTAACATCTGTAACTATTTTCTTCGATAAATTTGTGTAATGTGTGTTTTTGAAGTGTTCCACATTTGCCTTAATTAGAATTTGCATCATATTTAAGCTTTAATTTTCATATTTTAGTAGAATCCTCTGATCAAATCCCAGTACAGACATTCTGAAATGTGATTGTATTTGCCTGAGCTACATCTCTGCTTATTTGGCATGACTGGTTTCACTTTAGGTAGATTGTGGAGATTGTCTTAAACTTTTGACTCACTGGCACCTTACGTGACAGTTAAATCTCAAAGCCATCATTATAGTTTGTTCATGTCTCTCGGGTGATGTTTATATTAACACCTAGAGTGCTATTTAATGTTTGGGTTAAAGTGTAGCTCAGTTGGAAAGAGCAATTTCAAGTGAAACTTAATTTTTCCTTGGCTGTTAAGTTAAAGGCTCCTGTGCATTGGGGTTCTGCATAGTGGAGCAGACGTGGCTCTAGCCACCTAATAGTGTAGCTGATCTTTGACCTTTGTTAGCATTCAGTGGAATAGTGGGCTGGCTTGTGTGAGGCCTGTGCTTTGGAGAGTGCCTTACCTACATGGTGCTTTGTGTGAGGCAGGCCATTTGGATAAGGAACAAGACTGGATAAAATGGGTCACTGGCAGTTCTGTGAGAGCTTGGATGGAGGCTGCGCCCACTCACTTGGGACTGAGGAAAGGCAGGGTATTGCCCTTTGGCTCAGTTGCCCTGCTCATGTTAAGCCTGCCTTCCTGCCATTCGTGTTGCTGTAAATGCTGCTGGGTTGAAGTGCTGGGTAGTGGTGTGTGGGCCACAGAACTCTTGACAGAGCGCCATGGTGGGTCTGAGTCTGATGTATTTGTGTATATGAAAAACAGAGGGAAATCACATTCCTGATTTTAAATAATTGATATTTCATTGGAAACACTATGCCTGTTTTATCCTGTGGGGCCTGGTCTTATTCTTTTCTGAAGCACATTGCAACCTTTCTCTGTTTTTATGTATGTGATTTTTGATTGCAGGCGTTTTCGTTAGTGTAGATGATGGCACTGCTGGGATAACCACCCTGAGCTGCTAATGTTCTTTTTTTCTCCCGAGAACACCTCCTTTCTCCTTTTCTTTCTCCAGTTCTGGGTCATATGGTAGGGGTGGGGTTCTTGGTGGGATGACCCAGGCTGGGCAAATTTGCTCCAACCCCTAGCTGTGCCTGTGAGAGCCCTCAGGCCCACTCCTTTAAGCTTAATCCTCTAAATTCTTTGTCTTGTAGGAAGATGACGATTCAGAGACTGAAAAACCTGAGGCTGATGACCCAAAGGTATTTGGTGTTGGCTGTGGTGGGGTGGCTGGATACAAACAAGGCATTTTAATATTGTGGCTCAGTTCATGTCTGGTCAAGATCTGTCCCACTGACATGCTGCACAAACGTGTAGATTTTCTGGGATGAAACTGGTTTTATAAAGAAACAGGGAGACCACCTTAGAATGAGTGAGTCCTGAGGCAGCTTGGATTTCCAACCTTGCAGATAGTGCCATATCTACAGACTACCAAGGCGAGGTGCCTGGCTGAGTTCAATGGCCCACCTGTGCTCTACACCCAGGTGGGCTTGGTGGAGTCACTGCCCCAGCATGTGGGTTAGATGTGGAATGTTCTCGAATCGGGAAGCCACAAGGGCTGCCTTATGTACTCGGCTCTCTTTAGTCTAGAAATGAAGAAGGGCCACAAGAGGGTTGGGTGAGGGGAGGCCTCTCCCCAGCTGTTGAGGAAGCTGCACCTAATTCTTATTGCCCAGGCCTGACCTTCCACTCTTGGGTAAACTGTGCAGAACGGTCTTTTTTGAAGCAATATAACCATTTCTTATAATTCCATCCTACTAGCAGCCAAGAGTGATTAGCAGCATTTCCTGTCCCATTCCTTGACCTGTTGTGATGAAAGTCATGATATCGCCTATTGTGAAAAGGCCCTCTGGTAGGCCTGCTATACTGTACAAGCGTGCCTGTTGAGGAAACACTATTTAAGGAACATTTTTTTCCCAAAGAAAAAGATTAATTCCAGCATTCTAGGCCTAGGGTATAGGGACCAAATTTTACAATTAAAAACTTCTTTGAAACCATCTGAAGACTTCAAGGTGATATGTAGAATTTAGGGAAATTGTACCCAATTACAGTCTAAAATAGTAGTATATCCGAACATACAGCATGAGCTGTTCCAAATTTGAACTACAAGACTGGATGAAACAGATAAGAAGAACACATTTTACCAAGAGTTTTAGCACCAGCATACAGAAAAAAGAAAAAAACTGAATCCTGTGAACTGCAAAGGCAAGCACCTTTCTGTGCCAAATGGGGAGCCCAGGCCTAAGTGCTCATCCAAGCATTACTAGCAGGAGGGTGGCCCTGTGACCTGAGTCAAGGACAGTCACAATTCTGCTTGGGCTTGCACAAAGAAAAAGGTCCGTAGTATCAGCGCTCGTCTTCTGTCAGTATTGGGACATGTGAGCCTTAGAACCTGTGCATAAATGACCCTCAGGCCACCAGGTGTTGGGGTTCTGGTTGTGGAGGGAAAGGAAGATTTGCGGGACATGGCACTTGTCTGTGTAGGTTGCCAGCCTTCGTCTAAGGCTAGAAAGCCTCCTGGGGAAGTTGGCTGGCAGGCAAGCTGTGTGTACTTCACTGTCACCCCTTCTGAAATACAGTGATCTAAACAGCAAATACCCTGGGAATGGCATTCTTTATGAGAGAGGAAAAATAGTAGAAAGAGGTGGGGGCCAAATAGGGAAGTTTGCAAATGTTCAGCCTCCCCTTGCTCATGAAGGTAGGAAAGATGTGTCATTTATTCCTGCTCCTGGACTGATGCGATTTGAATTTTGAGTCTGTAGAATAAGAAGTTTTCATGGGACAGTTTGGGGAGCCCTCAGAAAAGAATGCAAAATCCAGCCCTTGCAGTAACCTGAGGTTGTTCTTTGGGAGAGTGAGCATGGAGGGAGGCCAGGAGGCGCTCACCAGCTCAGGTGTCCTCCAGCCCCCAGTGGCTAGCAGAGGCCCACCAAGGGGACACAGTAAGATCATGAGTCCTCATAGCCTCCCCAAGGACTAAAGACAGTCCCCAGCATGAGTCTTCTGTGTTCCCCTGGCCTTCGTCCTGGCCCTGGCTTCCTCTCCTGCCTGAGCTGGCAGCAGGTCGGCTACCATGTCCCAGCCTCCCCCTCAAACCCCTCTCAACCCTGCCTCTGTTTTGGAACTTATTTGGCACACAAAAGTTTTACTTTAATTGGTTTTTAACAATATTTTTGTATTCTAAACTCTTAATTTTGAATATTTCTGCCTTACGTATGTGAAGTTTCTAACAATAGCCTATGTCACTGGAGTTTTGTTAGAGGTGTCATTTGTTTTGTTAGTAGATGGATTGATGTCGTAACTGTCTTTTCCACCAGATGGCACTCCTTCCTGCTTTGGCTTTTTAAGTTCTGCTTTTAATTTGTTACTATAACAGTTCTCAAAACATTTTAGTTCCTTTACACAATTAAAAACTGAGAATCCCAAAGAGCTTCTGTTCATTTTGTTTTTGTTTGTTGGTAATTTACTATCTTAGAAGTTAAAACTGAGAAAATTGATAAATATGTACTTCAAAATAACAACTCAACCCATTCTATATTAATGTAAATCACAGTTTTATGAAAAAGGGCTATTACTGAAACCAAAAAAAAGTTCTTGCAAAGAGTGGCATTATTTTACCATCTTACAGGTCTCCTTAATATATAACATCTAGTTTAATAGACAGCTAGGGTTTCATAACTGCTTCTGTATTCACTCTGTTGCAGTATGTTGTTAAGGTTGAAGTATTGTAGAAAATGTGGTTTCACAGAGACAGGTCATTGGAAAGAGAAGTATTTTAATAGCCCTTCAGGTAATTGTGGGTAATCTCTGGTACTTCATCAAAATTCAACAAGTGGTAGTTTCCTAAAAGTTCGTTGCAACATTAAGTATGAAACTTTCTCAGTGAATTTTTTGTACTCTGCTTCATTAAAATCCTCAGTTCTATCTTGCAATTTCAGTGGCTCTTTGGCCATATGTAGTATTGCATCATCAAGTGCTGGTGATTTGGAAAATGTTTGTTCACTGAGTTATGCAGATCTCTGCATAAGATATATGTTGATGTGTTTTGTTCTGTAATACCCAAAAAAACATATTAGTGGCATTACTGATCTCATCAGATAAGCCTTAAGTATTGGAAAGTTATCTGCTCACAATGGGAAATACATATTTTCCAAAATGCCAACTTTTGCTTGAGATCTTGAATTGTTTGTTTGTTTTCTTTTTTTTTAAATAATTTATTTTGGTATCATTATTCTACAATTACATGTACAATATTATGGTTATTAAACTACCCCCTTCATCAGGTCCCCCCCACCAACCCCTTTACAGTCACTGTCTGTGTTTGTTTTCTTATGTTAGCTTTTTTTTTTAATTTTGGTATCATTAATCTACAATTACATGTGCAACATTGTGGTTACTAGACTCCCCACATCATCAAGTGCCCACCACATACCCCATTTACAGTCACTGTCCATTGCGTAGTGAGATGCTATAGAGTCACTACTTGTCTTCTCTAAGTTGTACAGCCCTCCCCGTGCCACCCCCACATTATGTCTGCTAATCGTAATGCCCCTTTTTCCCCCTTATCCCTCCCTTCCCATCCATCCTCCCCAGTCCCTTTCCCTTTGGTAATTGTTAGTCCATTCTTGGGTTCTGTGAGTCTGTTGCTGTTTTGTTCCTTCAGTTTTTTTCTTTGTTCTTATACTCCACATATGAGTGAAATCATTTGATACTTGTCTTTCTCTGCCTGGCCTATTTCACTGAGCATAATACCCTCTAGCTCCATCCATGTTGTTGTAAATGGTAGGATTTGTTTTCTTCTCATGGCTGAATAATAATTCCAGTGTGTATATGTACCACATCTTCTCTATCCATTCATCTACTGATGGACACTTAGGTTGCTTCCATTTCTTGGCTATTGTAAATAGTGCTGCGATAAACATAGGGGTGCATATGTCTTTTTCAAACTGGGCTGCTGCATTCTTAAGGTAAATTGCTAGGAGTGGAATTCTTGGGTCTAATGGTATTTCTATTTTGAGTTTTTTGAGGAACCTCCATACTGCTTTCCACAATGGGTGAACTAATTTGCATTCCCACCCGCACTGTAGGAGGGTTCCCCTTTCTCCACATCCTCGCCACCATTTGTTGTTGTTTGTTTTGGATGTTGGCTATCCTTACTGGTGTGAGGTGATATCTCATTGTGGTTTTAATCTGCATTTCTCTGATGATTAGCTATGTGGAGCATCTTTTCATGTACCTGTTGGCCATCTGAATTTCTTCTTTGGAGAAGTGTCTGTTCAGATCCTCTGCCCATTTTTTAATTGGCTTATTTGCTTTTTGTTTGTTGAGGTGCATGAGTTCTTTATATATTTTGGATGTCAACCCCTTATCAGATATGTCATTTATGAATATATTCTCCCATACTGTAGGATGCTTTTTTGTTCTATTGATAGTGTTCTTTGCTGTACAGAAGCTTTTCAGCTTGATATAGTCCCACTTGTTCATTTTTGCTTTTGTTTCCCTTGCCCGTGGAGATATGTTCATGAAGAAGTTGCTCGTATTTATGTCCAAGAGATTTTTGCCTATGTTTTTTTCTAAGAGTGTTATGGTTTCATGACTTACATTCAGGTCTTTGATCCATTTTGAGTTTACTTTTGTGTATGGGGTAAGACAGTGATCCAGTTTCATTCTCTTACATGTAGCTGTCCAGTTTTGCCAACACCAGCTGTTGAAGAGGCTGTCATTTCCCCATTGTATATCCATGGCTCCTTAATCATATATTAATTGACTGTATATGTTTGGGTTAATATCTGGACTCTCTATTCTGTTCCATGGGTCTGTGAGTCTGTTCTTGTGTCAGTACCAAATTGTCTTGATTACTGTGGCTTTGTAGTGGAACTTGAAGTCAGGGAGCGTAATTCCCGTTTTATTCTTCCTTCTCAGGATTGCTTTGGCTATTCGGGGTCTTTTGTGGTTCCATATGAATTTTAGAACTATTTGTTCCAATTTGTTGAAGAATACTGTTGGTATTTTGATAGGGATTGCATTGAATCTGTAGATTGCTTTAGGTAGTATAGCCAATTTGACAATATTTATTCTTCCTAGCCAAGAGCATGGGATGAATTTCCATTTGTTAGTGTCTCCTCTTTAATTTCTCTTAGGAGTGTCTTGTAGTTTTCAGCGTATAGGTCTTTCACTTCCTTGGTTAGGTTTATTCCTAGGTATTTTATTCTTTTTGATGCAATTGTGTATGGAATTGTTTTCCTGATTTCTCTTTCTGATAGCTCATCGTTAGTGTATAGGAAAGCAACAGATTTCTGTGTGTTAATTTTGTATCCTGCAACTTTGCTGAATTCAGATATTAGTTCTAGTAGTTTTGGAGTGGAGTCTTTAGGGTTTTTTATGTACAATATCATGTCATCTGCAAATAGTGACAGTTTCACTTCTTCTTTACCAATCTAGATGCCTTGTATTTCTTTGTTTTGTCTGATTGCCATGGCTAGGACCTCCAGTACTATATTGAGTAACAGAGGGGAGAGTGGGCATCCCTGTCTTCTCCCGATCTTAGGTGAAAAGCTTTCAGCTTCTCGCTGTTAAATATGATGTATGGCCTTTATTATGTTAAGGTACTTGCCTCCTATATCCATTGTTAAGAATTTTTATCATGAATGGATGTTGAATTTTGTTGAATGCTTTTTCAGCATCTATGGAGATGATCATATGGTTTTTGTTCTTCTTTTGGTTGATGTGGTGGATGATGTTGATGGATTTTCGAATGTTGTACCATCCTTGCATCCCTGAGATGAATCCCACTTGATTGTGATGTATGATCCTCTTGATGTATTTTTGAATTTGGTTTGCTAATACTTTGTTGAGTATTTTTGCCTCTATGTTCATCAGGGATATTGGTCTGTAACTTTCTTTTTTGGTGGGGTCTTTGCCTGGTTTTGGTATTAGAGTGATGCTGGCATCATAGAATGAGTTTGGAAGTATTCCCTCCTCTTCTATTTTTTGGAAAACTTTAAAGAGAATGGGTATTATGTCTTCTCTATATGTCTGATAAAATTCAGCGGTGAATCCGTCTGGCCCAGGGGTTTTGTTCTTGGGTAGTTTTTTGATTATGGATTCAATTTCATTGCTGGTAATTGGTCTGTGTAGATTTTCTGTTTCTTCCTTGGTCAGTCTTGGAAGGTTGTATTTTTCTAAGAAGTTGTCCATTTCTTCTAGGTTTTCCAGCTTGTTAGCATATAGATTTTCATAGTATTCTCTAATAAATCTTTGTATTTCTGTGGGGTCTGTCGTGATTTTTCCTTTCTCATTTCTGATTGTGTTTATGTGTGTAGATTCTCTTTTTCTCTTAATAAGTCTGGCTAGGGGTTTATCTATTTTGTTTGTTTTTTCAAAGAACCAGCTCTTGGTTTCATTGATTTTTTTCTATTGTTTTATTCTTCTCAATTTTATTTATTTCTTCTCTGATCTTTATTATGTCCCTCCTTCTGGTGACTTTGGGCCTCATTTGTTCTTCTTTTTCCAGTTTCAATAATTGTGACTTTAGACTATTCATTTGGGATTGTTCTTCCTTCTTTAAATAGGCCTGGATTGTTATATACTTTCTTCTTAGAACTGCCTTTGCTGCGTCCCACAGAAGTTGGGGCTTTGTGTTGTTGTTGTCATTTGTCTCCACGTATTGCTTGATCTCTGTTTTAATTTGGTCGTTGATCTGTTGATTATTTAGGAGCATGTTGTTAAGCCTCCATGTGTTTGTGAGCCTTTTTGTTTTCTTTGTACAATTTATTTCTAGTTTTATACCTTTGTGATCTGAGAAGTTGGTTGGTAGAATTTGAGTATTTCTGAATTTACTGAGGTTCTTTTTGTGGCCTAGTATGTGGTCTATTCTGGAAAATGTTCCATGTGCATTTGAGAAGAATGTGTATCCTGCTGCTTTTGGGTGCAGAGTTCTGTAGATGTCTGTTAGGTCCATCTGTTCTAGTGTGTTGTTCAGTGCCTCTGTGTCTTTACTTATTTTCTGTCTGGTTTATCTGTCCTTTGGAGTGACTGGTGTGTTGAAGTCTCCTAAAATGAATGCATTGCATTCTATTTCCTCCTTTAATTCTGTTAGTATTTGTTTCACATATATAAGTGATCCTGTGTTGGGTGCATATATATTTATACTGGTTATATCCTCTTGTTGGATTGACCCCTTTATCGTTATGTAATGTCCTTCTTTATCTCTTGCTACTTTCTTTGTTTTGAAGTCTATTTTGTCTGAAACCAGTACTGCAACCCCTGCTTTTTTCTCCCTGTTGATTGCATGAAATATCTTTTTCCATCCCTTCACCTTTAGTCTGTGTATATCTTTGAGTTTGAGGTGAGTCTCTTGTAAGCAGCATATAGATGTATCTTGCTTTTTTATCCATTCTGTTACTCTGTTTTTTTTTATTGGTACATTCAGTCCATTTACATTTAGGGTGATTATCGGTAGATAAGTACTTATTGCCATTGCAGGTTTTGGATTCGTGGTTACCAAAGGTTGAAGGGTAGCTTCTTTACTATCTAACCTTCTAACTAAACTCTGTTATTAAGCTATTATAAACACAGTCTGATGATTCTTTATTTCTCTCCCTTCTTATTCTTCCTCCTCCATTCTTTATATGTTAGGTGTTTTATTCTGTACTCTTTTGTGTTTCCTTTGACTGTTTTTGTGGATAGTTGATTTTATTTTTTGCCTTTAGTTGGTATTTGGATGGTCTGCTTTCTTTGCTGTGATTTTTTCTCTGGTGACATCTATTTGAGATCTTGAATTTTATCATTACCAATAAGTACTGTCACAGTTTTCCTTTAAGTGTCAGACTTCATTTTTGAGAAAATATCTGCCAGTTACACAAGTTTGAATAGTCATAGTTGTCAGTCATTCTTTTTTTTTTTTTAATAGTGGAGCAAAGCTTTAATGACGGTCTTGAAAGAACGGGTGTCTGGTAAGCAGGCACACCTTGGACAGTTGGGGCAAGTAATTTATCCTCTAGTATGCTAGTCCCTCCCCTGGTTCCTCTTTGGCTGAGTACAACAGGGTTCACATTCTTTCCCAGACGTCGCCTAAGCCAATTATATCCACATTGGGCCTTGTCTTAACATTTGTCTTAATTTCATTGGTAGGTTTTTTTTTTATTAAGGTATTATTGATATACACTCTTATGAAGGTTTCACATTAAAAAACAATGTGGTTACTACATTTACCCGTATTATCAAGTCCCCACCCATACCCCAATGCAGTCACTGTCCATCAGTGTAGTAAGATGCCACAGATTCACTATTTGCCTTCTCTGTGCTACAGTTTTCCCCATGATCACCCACACCATGGGTACTAAACATAATACTCCTCAATCCCCTTCTCCCACCCTCCCCACCCGCCCTGCCTCACCCCTCCCCTTTGGTAACCACTAGTTCCTTCTTGGAGTCTCTGAATCTGCTGCTATTTTGTTCCTTGAGTTTTGCTTCGTTGTTATATTCCACAAATGAGGGAAATCATTTGGCACTTGTCTTTCTCCGCCTGGCTTATTTCACTGAGCCTAATATCCTCCAGCTCCATCCATGGTGCAAATGGTAGGATTTGTTTCTTTCTTATGGCTGAATAGTATTCCATTGTGTATATGTACCACATCTTCTCTATCCATTCATCTACTGATGGACACTTAGGTTGCTTCCATATCTTGGCTATTGTAAAAAGTGCTACAGTAAACCTGGGGGTACATATGTCTTTCTCAATCTGAGAAGTTGTATTCTTTGGGTAAATTCCAAGGAGTGGGATTCCCAGGTCAAATGGTATTTCTATTTTTAGTTTTTTGAGGAACCTCCATATTGCGTTCCACAATGGTTTAACTAGCTTACATTCCTACAAGCAGTGTAGAAGGGTTCCCTTTTCTCCGCATCCTCGCCAGCATTTGTTGTTCTTAGTCTTTTGGATGCTGGCCATCCTTACTGGTGTGAGGTGATATCTCATTGTGGTTTTAATTTGCATTTCCCTGATGATTAGTGATGTGGAGCATCTTTTCATGTGTCTTGGCCATCTGAATTTCATCTTTGGAAAAACTGTCTCTTCATATCCTCCTCTGCCCATTTTTTAATCGGATTATTTGCTTTTTGGTTGTTGAGGCGTGTAAGTTCTTTATACATTTTGGATATTAACCCCTTGTCGGATATGTCATTTACAAATATATTCTCCCATACTGTAGGATGCCTTTTTGTTCTGTTGATCGTGTCTTTTGCCGTACAGAAATTTTTTAGTTAGATGTAGTCCCATGAGTTCATTTTTGCATTTGTTTCCCTTGCTCGAGGAGATGTGTTCAGGAAGAAGTTGCTCATGCTTATATTCAGGAGATTTTTGCCTATGTTGTCTTCTAAGAGTTTTATGGTTTCATGACTTACATTCAGGTCCTTGATCCATTTCTAGTTCACTTTTGTGTATGGGGTTAAACAATAAACCAGTTTCATTCTCTTGCATGTAGCTCTCCAGTTTGTCAATACCAGCTGTTGAAGAGGCTGTCATTTCCCCATTGTATGTCCATGGCTCCTTTATCATATATTAATTGACCATATATGGTTGCTTTTATATCAGGGCTCTCTAGTCTGTTCCATTGGTCTGTGGGTCTGTACCAAATTGCATTGATTACTGTGGCTTTGTAGTAGAGCTTGAAGTTAGGGAGCATAATCCCCCCAGCTTTATTCTTCCTTCTCAGGATTGCTTTGGCTATTCGGGGTCTTTTGTGGTTCCATATGAATTTTTTTTTAAGTTTATTTTGATATCATTAATCTACAATTACATGTGCAATATTATGGTGTTTAAACTACCCCCTTCATCAGGTCCCCCCTACCAACCCCATTACAGTCACTGTCCATCAGCATAGTGAGATGCTATAGAGCCACTACTTGTCTTCTCTGAGTTGTACAGCCCTCCCCGTGCCCCCCTAACATTACATCTGCTAATCATAATCCATATGAATTTTAGAACGATTTTCTCTAGTTCATTGAAGAATGCTGTTGGTATTTTGACAGAAATTGCATTGAACCTGTAGATGGTTTAGGCAGGATGGCCATTTTGACAAGATTAATTCTTCCTATCCATGAGCACAGGATGTGTTTCCATTTATTGGGATCTTCTTTAATTTCTCTCATGAGTGTCTTGTAGTTTTCAGAGTATAGTTCTTTCACTTCCTTGGTTAGGTTTATTCCTAGGTATTTTATTCTTTTTTTGCAACTGCGAATGGAATTGTTTTCCTGATTTCTCTCTCTGCTAGGTCATTGTTAGTGTATAGGAATGCCACAGATTTCTGCGTATTAATTTTGTATCCTGCAACTTTGCTGAATTCAGATATTAGATATAGTAGTTTTGGAGTGGATTCTTTAGGGTTTTTTATGTACAATATCATGTCATCTGCAAACAGGGACAGTTTAACTTCTTCCTTGCCAATTTGGATGCCTTGTATTTATTTCTTTTTGTCTGATTGCCGTGGCTAGGGCCTCCAGTACTATGTTGAATAGAAGTGGGGAGAGTGGGCATCCTGGTCTTGTTCCCGATCTTAAAGGAAAAGCTTTCAGCTTCTTGCTGTTAAGTATAATGTTGGCTGTAGGTTTGTCGTATATGGCCTTTATTATGTTGAGGTACTTGCCCTCTATGCCCATTTTGTTGAGAGTTTTTATCATGAATGGATGTTGAATTTTGTCAAATGCTTTTTCAGCATCTATGGAGATGATCATGTGGTTTTTGTCCTTCTTTTTGTTGATGTGGTGGATGATGATGGTGGATTTTTGAATGTTGTACCATCCTTGCATCCCTGGAATAAATCCCACTTGATCATGATGGATGATCTTTTTGATGTATTTTTGAATTCGGTTTGCTAATATTTTGTTGAGTATTTTTGCCTCTATGTTCATCAGGGATATCATCAGGGATATTTGTCTGTAATTTTCTTTTTTTGTGGTGTCTTTGCCTGGTTTTGGTATTAGAGTGATGCTGGCCTCATTGAATGAGTTTGCAAGTATTCCCTCTTCTACTCTTTGGAAAACTTTAAGGATGGGTATTAGGTCTTCACTAAATGTTTGATAAAATTCAGCGGTGAAGCCATCTGGGCCAGGCGTTTTGTTCTTAGATAGGTTTTTGATTACCAGTTCAATTTCATTGCTGGTAATTGGTCTGTTCAGATTTTCTGTTTCTTTCTGCATCAGCATTGGAAGGTTGTATTTTTCTAGAAAGTTGTCCATTTCTCCTAGGTTATCCAGTTTGTTAGCATATAATTTTTCATAGTATTCTCTCATGATTCTTTGTATTTCTGTGGTGTCTGTAGCGATTTTTCCTTTTTCATTTCTGATTCTGTTTATGTGAGTAGACTCTCTTTTTTTCTTGATAAGTCTGGCTAGGGGTTTATCTATTTCGTTTATTTTCTCAAAGAACCAGCTCTTGCTTTATTGATTCTACTGTTTATTCTTCTTGATTTTATTTATTTATGCTCTAATCTTTATTATGTCCCTCCTTCTACTGACTTTGGGGCTCATTTGTTCTTCTTTTTCTAGGTTCATTAATTGTGAGTTTAGACTGCTCATATGGGATTGTTCTTTCCTGAGGTAGGCCTGTATTGCAATATACTTTCCTCTTAGCATGGCCTTCGCTGCATCCCACAGATTTTGCAGTGTTGAATTATTGTTGTCATTTGTCTCCATATATTGCTTGATCTGTTTTTATTTGGTCATTGATCCGTTGGTTATTTAGGAGCATGTTGTTAAGCCTCCATGTGTTTGTGGGGTTTTTCATTTTCTTTACGTAATTTATTTCTAGTTTCATACCTTTGTGGTCTGAGAAACTGGTTAGTACAATTTCAATCTTTTTAAATTTACCGAGGCTCTTTTGTGGCCTAGTATATATGATCTGTTCTTGAAAATGTTCCATGTGCACTTGAGAAGAATGTGTATTCTGCTGCTTTTGGGTGTGGAGTTCTGTAGATGTCTGTTAGGTCCATCTGTTCTATTGTGTTATTCAGTGCCTCTGTGTCCTTACTTTTTCTGTCTGGTTGCTCTGTCCTTCAGAGTGAGTGGAGTGTTGAAGTCTCCTAGAATGAAGGCATTGCATTCTATTTCTCCTTTTAATTCTGTTAGTATTTGTTTCACATATGTAGGTGCTCCTGTGTTGGGCACATAGATATTTATAATGTTTATATCTTCTTGTTGGATTTACCCTTTTATCATTATGTAGTATCCTTCTTTGTCTCTTGTGACTTTCTTTGTTTTGAAGTCTATTTTGTCTGATAGAAGTACTGCAACTCCTGCTTTTTTTTTCTCCCTATTAATTGCATGAAATATCTTTTTCCATCCCTTCACTTTTAGTCTGTGTGTGTCTTTGGTTTTAAAGTGAGTCTCTTGTAGGCAGCATATAGATGGGTCTTGTTTTTATCCATTCAGTGACTCTATGTCTTTTGATTGGTGAATTCAGTCCATTTACATTTAGGGTGATTATCGATAGGTATGTACTTATTGGCATTGCAGGCTTTAGATTCGTGGTTACCAAGAAAAGTTCAAGGTTAACTTTCTTACTATCTAAGAGTCTAACTTAACTCACTTAATATGCTATTACAAACACAATCTAAAGGTTCTTTTTCTTTTCTTCCTCCTTTTTCTTCCTCCTCAATTCTTTATATATTAGGTATCATATTCTGTACTCTTTGTCTATCCCTTGATTGACTTTGGGGATAGTTAATTTCATTTTGCATTTGCTTAGTAATTAGCTGTTCTACTTTCTTTACTGTGGTTTTATTACCTCTGGTGACAGCTATTAAACCTTAGGAACACTTCCATCTATAGCAGTCCCTCCAAAATATACTGTAGATGGTTTGTGGGAAGTAAATTCTCTCAGCTCTTGCTTATCTGGAAATTGTTTAATCCCTCCTTCAAATTTAAGTGATAATCTTGCCAGATAAAGTATTCTTGGTTCAAGGCCCTTCTGCTTCATTGCATTAAATACATCATGCCACTCCCTTCTGGCCTTTAAGGTTTCTGTTGAGAAGTCTGATGATAGCCTGATGGGCTTTCCTTTGTATGTGATCTTATTTTTCTCTCTGGCTGCTTTTAATAGTCTGTCCTTATCCTTGGTCTTTGCCATTTTAATTACTCTATGTCTTGGTGTTGTCTTCCTTGGGTCCCTTGTGTTGGGAGATCTGTGCATCTCCATGGCCTGAGAGACTGTCTCCTTCCCCAGATTGGGGAAGTTTTCAGCAATTGCCTCCTCAAAGACACTTTCTATCCCTTTTTCTCTCTCTTCTTCTTCTGGTACTCCTATAATGCGAATATTGTTCCGTTTGGATTGGTCACACAGTTCTCTCAATATTCTTTCATTCTTAGAGATCCTTTTTTCTCTCTGTGCCTCAGCTTCTTTGTATTCCTCTTCTCTAGTTTCTATTTCATTTATCGTCTCCACCGTATCCAATCAGCTATTAATACCCTCCATTGTGCTCTTCAAGGACTGGATCTCCGACTGGAATTCATTCCTGAATTCTTGAATATCTTTCCGTACCTCCATGAGCATGTTAATGATTTTTATTTTGAACTCCCTTTCAGAAAGAGTCATGAGGTCGATGTCATTTAAATCTTTCTCAGAAGTTGTATTAATAATTTTACTCTGAACCAGGTTCCTTTGGCATTTCGTATTTGCATATGGTGCCCTCTAGTGCCCAGAAGCTCTACTCCCTTGAGATGCGCAACCCCTGAAGCAATGTCGGGGGTCTCAGGGGAATGGTATTGGTGCCTGGGGGGAGGAAAGAGCTGTGTGCTGCTTCCCGGCTGGTAAGCCTGTCTCCACTGCCTGAACCAGTGGGCTGAGCACACAGGTATAAGCCTCTATGCTTTGCATTTGTAGTTGCTGTAGACAGATTTTCCCTCTAGCTGGCCTAATGCCAGGGTGGGTTCGCCGGTTTGCGAGCCAGGTGGGGCTGGCCAGGAGAAAGGCTCAATAGGCTGCATATCACAGAGGGGGTCCTTGGAGCTGGGTAGCCAGCCAGGGAGCTGGAGCACCTGAAGATCATCTAAGGAGGAAGATTTCTTTTTCCTCCTTAAATATGAGAGTCTATATGGCAAAGCTCCCAACCTGCTGGGCAGAGTGCACCCGGACAATTTTGTCTACCTGTCCTTTCTCCTGAGCAGTAAGCTCTGTGCAATCCTTGCCCCTTTAGCAG
The DNA here is from genome assembly GCA_032199065.1 of Smutsia gigantea. Lineage (NCBI taxonomy): Eukaryota > Metazoa > Chordata > Mammalia > Pholidota > Manidae > Smutsia > Smutsia gigantea. Next base: position 78,442 of record JAVSCE010013077.1, read on the forward strand.
CTCTTTTGCTAAGGGCTTCCTTGTTAGGAAGTCTCTCAGACTGCCCGCCTTTTGTCCCAGAGCAGCCAGATACAGATCCCTGCTTTCCACAAGCGGCTGGAATCTCAGTCTCTCCAGGAATTCTGCCTGTCTTAGTTTTCCAACCCCATAATCACGGGAGTATCATGCAAGGACCATGAAATGTAGGTTTGTGCTCCCAGAGCAGATCTCCAGAGTTAGGTATTTAACAGTCCTAGGCCTCCACTCCCTGCCTGCTCCGTTTCTCTTCCTCCCACAGGTGAGCTGTGGTGGGGGAAGGGCTTAGGTCCCGCTGGGCCACAGCTTTGGTACGTTACCCTGTTCTGTGAGGTCTGCTCTTTTCTCCCGGTGTATGCAGTTTGGCACAGCCCTCTTTCCTGTTGCTCTTTCAGGATTAGTTGAATTAATTATATTTTCGTATTATATGCGGTTTTAGGAGGAAGCCTGTGTCTCACCTCTCATGTCGCCATCTTTGTCAGTCATTCTTTCAAGTAAAACAGGTATTTCAAGAAGAAAGTGGCCAGTTTAGCTTGTAACTCAATCATGTATCTGCTTTTCCTAGAGATAACCATCATACTTCAGTATGCAGCAGCAGTATTTATGCATACCTCTCATGTCATCACACCAAAGGCTAAAAAATATTTGTACTCAAGGGTCAAGATTTTATATTGATCACTTTTACTGCTTCACCAAGGGCATTCTTAAGTGAATTTGGCTTTTTTTTTTAACTGAGAGTATGAATAATAAAATTTGGGGCTGCTGCCTTGATTGGTTCTAAAGGCCAGCAAGGTTACCCACCTTTGCTCCTTTAAATGTCAACACAGTGAAAAAAGCAAATAATTGTTTAGAATTTTAAAAATAGTTTTGACCTTTCAGACCTCTGGGGGGTCCACAGATGAACTTTGAGAACCACTATTCTTCAAAAACAAAAATCTTAGGCTGGTGATATTAAGCAGTTGTTGAAAAACTTTTCATTGCTCTGTCAGCGTCCATTAAGCTGTCACCTCTATGGAGCCTTGAGATGCATTTGGAGGGGGAAGAGCATCCAGAGGAAGCTGGGACCTCCCCGGTGGTGGGGGAAGTTAAAGCTCTGGAGCCAGAAACCTGGTTTGAATACAGCTCTCCCTGGGTTCTGATCTGGAAAATAGGCATCATCATAAAATCTGTCTCATTTCTTTTATGAGTATTAACTAAGTACATATAAATAAGTACTTAGCTTTATGGTATGTGGCACAGCTGTGTTCAGAAGTGTTAGCTGCAATGGTCAGTACCTCCCTGCTGGCTTCCCAGGCCAGCCACACAGGTCATTGGGCCTGTTTTGGAAAACTGAATTCAGCGTTTTAAACTGGAGCACGTTCAGAGGAGAGCAGTCATAAAATTGAGGGGCCTACAAACCTCATCATGTGAGGAAAAGTTAAGGCGCTGGAAGAGGAGACTGGGGAAGAGGCGGCGGTTAGGTCTGCATGAAGAACTTGCAGCATCATGGAGAATTACAGGGAGGACGTTCACCTTCACAGCATGAAGAACTTTCTGTCATATCTAGGAAAAGTGGGCTGAGCTGCTTCAGGAGGTAGTAAGCCCTCTGTTCCTGGACCTTTTTCAGACCCGTTTGTCAAAACTGTCCTAAAATAAATTTGTCAGTTGGGGCTGGACTAAACCACCAGGGGGTCTTCCAGGAAAGCATTTGAGCATATGGGTAAGCAGGGCGAGTATTCTCCAACTTACTGCCTCTTAACTTGAGAAAGCACAAGTGTAGAGTACAAAAAAACTGGAAATTACCCTCGTGTTTTTCCCTCTGGTGTTTGGGGTTACCACAGTCCCATACTAAGGAATTTGAGTAAAAAATGGTAACTCCAGACCGACCTCTATCAGGAGTCTTTGGTCCTCAAGCCCAGGTGGCAGAGGTCAGTTCTGGAGTTGCCAAGTTTGCCCTGAACTAGAGAAAAGGGGTGTCTGAGCATTCCATAGAAAACAGAATGCTTTGGCACTTCTGTCACATCTTTTTCTCTAACTTCAGTTTTCTGGTCGCACCTCTTCTGTAAGCAGCGCAGCAGTCTGTTCTGATTGCTGAACTTTAGGTGGCGCTGCTGTCCTATAAAAGGTCAGACGAGAAGTGGCAGTCCTCACTGCAGGGTCAGGGGGACCTGGTGGCCTAAGTGTTTCCTTCATCTGTTTGCCTTTGGCATATGAGCCACCCTTCTCCCACTCTCCTTTGTCCATGGTTTACCTCGATTGCCCTGGAGCATTTTCCCTTGTTTATTTTTTCCTCCCTCCCATAGTTCCTGTGGATGAAGGTGTTTCCACTCACTGTCTCTGACACTCCCTTCCTTTGAAAACAAACATGGACATCAGTGACCTGGCTGGAGAAAGTGGGAGCAGCCTGTTGCTAGCCAACTGGGAGGGCTGGCTCCACTGTGTGGGCCGACTCGCTGGCCTCCCTGAGGTGCTGTGGTCCAGGCTTTGACCCAGGGAAACAAACATCTGTCAAAACAAAATAGTGTCTCTGGGTCAGTGGGATGGCATCGGGTGGGGGGAAAATTTCTTCCAGCATTTTTTAAAAGGTGTGTACAACCGCAGTTAAAAACACATTTTTAAAATTCTTTGTGCATGAAAGCAGTGCAGAAATGTGGGGTCCACAACTTTGAGCTAGTCTGGTAGACCTGGAGTCAGAAGACCTGGGCTGAGCACTGGCTTGGCTTCCCTCCACTGTGGGACTATAACACGTAACTTAAATTGCACTTGGCCAGCCTGGAAAGTCACAACTGTGGTTGCCACTTTACTGGGTGATTATGGGAGCAGACTGAGACAATGTTTGCAAATGGGCTTTTCAGTCTAAAAATGCAGCAGTCAGCAGAGCTCGGCCTTCTCAGCAAAACTGAATCTGATTATGTGCCCTCATCCTGCAGATGAGAAGTTGCCACATATTCTCAGTTCAAGGCACCCTTGGTGTCTGGGGAATTTTAAGTAATTAGGCCCAAACAATCAGCATTACTCTCCTCACAATTTAGTAGCTACTTGAAAACCTAGTACACAAATTTGTGTGGTATAGGACAGATGTCAAGTGATGTTTCTCTTGACATTTTCAGATATCATGGGCACCTTTGTGAGTTAACTGTGCCACTGTGGGGTGCCGTGGTGGGCGGTTTGGGAACTGCATTTGGTAGATTATTTAGATTTCCAGAGTGGTGGAGCTTGGTAAAGTCCTTACTCTCCTCTGGAAGGCTAAGCTGAGTGACAGATCTCTCTGCCTTCAGTGACTGTACATAACACCTGAACTCCTTAAGGTCCAGTGTCTTGGTCACCGTGTGTTATTAATTGACTTGGAATCTAGATAAAGGATTTGCATTAGCAGAACTGACTCAGTTCCTCACTTCCTCTTCTCTCCAGCCCCTTCCTCCTGACTCAGCTTTATTATTGGTCTTTTAAAATTGCAGAATCAAAGATCTAGAGGATGAAAACTGTCCAAGAAGCTTGTTTCCTAGGATTCTGTTATTGACTACTGATTTTAGGAAGAATTTTCAGAAGCCTGCCAGCAGTTGCATGTGGGCAGTTGAAATCTTAGATTCTCTTCATTAACCATGAAAGGAAAGAGGCTTCAGAACATGTGCCGGTCTCTGCAGGGCCACTGCACAGCAAAGCATTTTCCTCTTTGGGCTTGGTGTGTTTCTGTACCTCCAGGACTCTGAAATCAGAAAGAATGATTGATGCTAAGGCTTTTCATAAACAAGTGGCACAGGGTTCTGTTCATTCTGAAGGATCTTCAGGGGGTAGGTTGTGTGGTGTGGCGCAGGAGCCGATTCTTGTCCAGCGTTTGGTAGTGGGTCATTGTGTGCCCTTGGTCGATGAGCTTCTGGAGAACCCTCACCTGTAGAATGGTTTTACCTGTTAGAGCTAAAACTTGGTTGTTCTCTTAGAGGTCTTTGACATGGAAAGGGTTATATGACACTGTGGTTATCCTATCAGGATGTGGTTTGGTTTTTATAGTGCACGTATTTTTATAGTCAAGTTATTATATAGCAAGAATTAAATATTTTTGTAAAAGAAATCACCTAATTCCATGATCCTGTGTGGCCATCTTCATTCTTCCATTTTTTTGTTTGCCTGCATAATAGCTTTTATATTTTGCATTGAGTTTTGTTTCCATTATGTTGCTACAGTCTGGGTAATTATAGCATAACACAAATTAAAAATTAAGCACTTAAGAATTATATGGTATGTGAATTTAATCTCAGTAAAACTGCTGTAAAAAAATAAATAAGTGGGTTTAAAAATTTTTTCTAAATACCTCCCAATGAGTAATGATAGAGAAAAGGCTGAGATCTATCACCTTTTGCTCTCATAGTGATACCAGGCTTTAGCAACACTTTTGCACATCGATCCCCCTTAACCCTCTTCATCTTTTCAGCTAGCTAGAATAAAATCCAAAACTAATACATTGTAGTAGCAAAATGTGAGTATATTTTTATAGTTGTTACTGAATAAAAACCTTTGTAGGCTTTTTCTTTCCAGTGAGATTCTCTGATGGGCAAGAAACATGCTGTGCTCTTTATATAGGTCAGAAGAAATAATTCCTTTAAAACTTGAGTTTTCATTGGAAATCCCCAGTGGTTCACCCAGTAGGGATGGAGGGCTTAGTAGGGTTCAGGATTTGGTAGTATTTCCTCTGTGTGCCCGCAGGAAATCTCTAGTTAAGGACGGATGGGGTGGCAGCACCAGCCATTCTGTTCAAGTCAACTCAGACATTACTCCTTAGGGCGCCACAGACTCTTAAACTCTTTTCCCCTGATCATTACAGTTAAAAGGTAATGAATCTGGCCATCTTCCCCTTCAGTTGAGAGTGTAACAAGTGCCTTGCTCTGTGACCTGCTACAAAGTCATTCCTGGAGAGCTAACTTTTCTACTTTGTCTTTGATATTGGCTTCCCCAGTGGTTGAACCAAGGGCTTTGTAGAGAGACCATTACTGTTTGTAGCCTCCAAGCCTAGAGGGAGGAAGTGAGAAACTGGGAAGCAGTATTACTAGCCGTTGGAATCAGACAGACTCAGATTTGGATTCTGGCATTGCCATTTACCGGGCAAGAAGCTGTTGTGTTGTGCTTTGCCTCAGTTTACTTATCTGTAAAGTGGAACTAATAATGTCTGGCCTCTTGGGGTTATTGTGATGCTTGTATGGTGTAAGTTTTTAGTGAGTCCTGCATTAAGGGTGTGGGAGGAAGAATGTATGCTTTCTCCCTCCGGCTTGATTTTATTATCCTACCTGCTCCCATGTCCTGCCTCCCATAGCCCATGATCCTTTGAGTGCTAGAAAATAGAAATTATAGCATGACTCACCTGGAACCAGAGAAGGAGAAAAGGCCCTTGACCATTGCTGCTCTGAGAGGCTTTGAACTGTTGAGAGTGCCCAAGCCTACCTAATAACATCTGCATCTCCTTGTTCCTGCTGGGATGAATGGCCAAATGGCCTTTTTTAGGCCTCATCTTTGGCAAGGCTGGGGTTGCCGTTTTATGGACGTGGGAGACATGGAATTTCCATGCTGGGAGAACCCACCCAGCCCAGGCTGAGATCTGCAGGTCTGTCTGGGTGGTGACCTGATCTGAGAAGCAGCAAGGACAGCCACCGTGGCTGGGGGGTGGCAGGCTGTAGAAGTAGCTCATCTGTTGTCCAGATTGAAAGAAATCCAAGCTAGGTCCTTTGTCTTGCCACCTTCCAAACAAGGTACTGGCCATATCTTAAGCTGAACATCACTGGTAGAAACGCTGTAATTGCTGGAAGTTGGGCTCTCATGCAAAGGGGAAGAACAACCATTATTCTCTCTCTAACCTCCCCTTTGGCTCCACTGCACTACCAGCAGGGCCTTCTTGACAGCACTTGCTCCAAGTCAACTGAAGCGCAGAATCCCAGCAGCCCCACCCGGCTCCCACCGGGTTCTGCAGCCGAGAAGGGGCCACTACATGCCCAATCTGCCCTCCCTGCGGCCATGCAAGCCCCAGCGTCCTTCCCTCCCTTTGGGCCCAGATGCCATGGATTACTTACTGAGGTGTGGCTGGGCGCCTCCTCCCCAGCTGGAGTTTATCTTTTTGAAATTATATGATGCAGAAAGCAAGCTGCCTGTCCTTAGGGATTCAGCATTTCCCAGCTCCCTTCTGCATTTTAATCCACATCCCTTGAAATGCTGCTTTGCAGTTTCTGGGTTCAATAGGATTTTGTTCGTTTGTATTTCTGACCTTGGAGTTCAGTTAATTTTTTCTAAGCAGTGCCTTAAAGATACTAGCATTCTGTTCGGCCCTGTAGATATAATTAATTCCTCTTCTACCATGATGTGGATGATGACCAGTTTGCATGTCTACACTGGCTTTCTGGCATCTCAGTTATATATGCCCTGGGTGTTAATCTAACTCAGCTTGGCAGCTGACCTCTCAGGCAGAATAATGCTTTTGTAATTTGGTGGCCACGTCCAATTGCTTGTCTCAAAGACTTCACTTTGTTGTCTGTCCTCAGTCTCACAAAACTGTCTCCTTTGTCCTTGTCTGACTCTCAGCACCAGCACCACCACCAAAAAATAACAACTTAAAAGCATAGAGACACTGTTCTGGGGGAAGACCTTTAAGAAGAAAGCACAACCTGGGCCTACCACTGAGGGCTTGACCCAAATCCATGATGTGAGGGAGCCACCATATGCAGATAGCCCGCCCTGACGTCCTGGGGGCCAGAGGGCGAGAGGGATGGGATGGCCCTCTCTGAACATCCTCTGCAAGATCTTCAAGAAGCTCAAAATCTTCGTTTGTCCTGAATCAAATCTGAGATTACATTTGGAATCGTCAGATAACAATGTCTCCCTTTGGAAATGGCTCCTGGCCAGAGCTTTGCATTTACATTAAAGTCTGGTTGGTTCTGTGTAACGGCATCAGCACCATGCTGAGAAATGTGGGCTTTGTTGTAGCCAGACTTGTCCAATAGAGAGACTGTTTCCTCTCCCCCTCCCTGCCTTTTTCTGCGTTCCACAAGGCCAGTGCCAGAGCTGGCTTAGTTTGTCTTGGTAGATGCCTATTTAACCCCTTTCCTGTAGAAACTTTCCCATAAGTAAGCCAGGAGTAAAGGAGAGTCCATTACATCCAAAGTGGCCCCACCAACTTCCGCCCATTTTCCTGATAAAGTGAGTGTTTCCATCCCCAGGCGGGCAGCGTGCCGTGGCAGTGGCCCAGCCCTGACCAACAGGATACAACTGGAGGAAGTGTGCTGGTGACAGGCTTTGTCCAGGGCTCTCGTGTGTATATGGGTAAAACAACCCATGCCAGGCATCTTTGCCATGGGGCTGTCCCCTGATCCTTGGGTTCAGTGGCTTCCATTGAGCCTTGGGATTGCTGACAGCTCTCAAACTATACCCCGAATCATGTCTCTCAAGCCCCAGTAATTATATTCTGGAGCTTAGAAGTATTTTGAGAAAAGTTCCAGAATTGCTGCTTTCTTAGCAACCTAAAGTAACTCACACATGCATCTCAGAAAAGCTTGATTGTCATTTTGATGCCTTCCAGAGGGCTTGGTAGGCACACGGGTGACTTCTGAAGCCAGCAGTAGTCCGGCCCAGCCTCACAGGCTGCTGTGAGCTGAACCGAGACCTTTCATTGGCTTGGTTGGGCTGCTGCCTCCTGTCGCTCCCCATTGACTTTTGGTCATATTATCTCCCTAGGGCTTGGCCCATTGCCTGGGGCATAATAAATCCTCAGTAAATTATTTGAGGAATAAACAAATGAATTGATTATACAATAACTCTCTCTTTTTGCTTTAAGGTTAGGAGTAGCAAGCTAGATTTAAAATTTTCTAAGTTCAGTATGGGTGCCCCTGCCACCTTCCTCCTGCCTGCCCATGTCAGCCTTTGATTGCAAGTCTAAACGCCTTTATTAGTTATTCTGCTGGCATGGAGTCTGCACATGGAAACAAACTGTGGACTTGACCAGGTTTACAGTCTGGGGATTAAAGCACTGCAGCTGAAGGTGGCTGTGAAAACCTAAACTAGACTGAAGCAGAACTGACCACTGGCAGGTTAGAAAGAGGGTGTGTGTGTTTCATCAGTGAGCAGCTGTGGGCAGGGCACTACCTGCAGGTGCTGGGGACACGGCAGTAAAGGAGACAGTGAGGGCAGAGTAGGCAGAGGTCCTCATCCTGAGTAGGGGGAGGAAGGCTTCCTTGAGCCTGAATCTGAAATCTAAATGGTCCTGGGGCTTACTTGGCAAGAGTGGGGAGGGGTGTGTTCTGGAGCGGGGGCTGTGCCAGAGGAGGAGAGGCTGAGCTGGTTGTCAGGAAGTCAGGCCCACAGTGAGGGTTCATTTTTAAGTAGGCACTCTGCTCATTAAGTGGATATCATTTGGACTTCATAAATACTCGGGTAGTCCCAGGTCTAAAAGAACGTAAGATTTGGAGGGCACTGTTTATTACTAATCTGCCTCCCCAGCTGCCACCTACTATTAAGATGCAGGACTCCATCGTCTCACAGAATGTGTACCTACCTTCTGCAGCATTTTTCCATTGGGCAGCAGGAACAGTCTGTTCAGAGTGCTTTCTCTATGCCTGCTGCTCCCAGAGCTGGGGAGAAAGCAACATTTTGATTTGGCAGAATCCAGCTGCCCGAGGCTCTATTGCTTTGTCTCAAGTTGGATGCTCGCCCTTCGAGTGAGCTTTGTGGGGCTGGCCCCAGGAAGGACTGATGAAGCGTTGTTAGCTGTCAGTAAATCTCCATTCCCTCTACCAGGACCTGATACAGCTCTGCTAAGTAAATCCTCCCAGCTCAGATGGCAGCTTATCCTGCTTCATGGAGCCATATTGTTTTTACTCCCTCTGCAACAGCCATAGTTTCTGTGGTGGATGGATTTTTGTATTCTCTGCAGGGGAACCACATTCCAGGTTCTGTGACTCCTGAGTACTCAGCCTCTACCGTGGCTGTGCGTTCGTACAAGTATCAGACAGAATTGATTAAGAAACCAAAATTATCGATTTCAGATCACTGTTCTCCAGGGATGTGCCCTGGTTGGTAGGTGAATCCTGGGGAGGCTGGAGGGGAGCAGGCAATCCCAAAAGGAGGCCTGACCCCCACCAGCTCAGAGCTCTCTTTCCTTCATCCCTGTCTTTTCATTTGGCTTCTTAGGAAGTTGCAGGTTTGGTTTGGTTTGGTTTGGTTTTTCCTTGTGTCTTAATTGGTCTTGAGCTAGAGAGCTGAAGTGGTGTACCTGGTCTTTTCTCCTAGGAGCTGCTAGGTGAGACACTCTGCTTTCCCTTCCTAATGAACTGGGTGAAGCCCCTCAGCCCGCTGGGTCTGCAAGTCAACTGCTGTGGCGTCCAGGTCTGTCTCAGTCTCTGGGCCATGGGCTTCATGGTTCCCAGCTGATGCAAGACAACTGTCTGCAAATAGATCTTCAGGCTGAGTTCATAACTTTGCCCACCTGAGAATATCCTCCTGGAGGCCAAAGGGATGGATTCATGCAAGTCAAGACAAGTATCCCATGTGCATTCTGAAACACTGCTTTGGGGGAAGAAGAACAGTGGTTTCTTTTTGCTTTTATTTGTATCCTAACTGCTCCCTTCCTGCCTTTAAGGGCATAGAGAGACTCTCCCCTGTAGCAGGTTTTGTTAAACCGGTTTCTAAACTACTGGCAGTTCAGTAATGTGAACCTTCCTTCTATCTCCTTAGTTCTGTCATGCTAAATACTTAATTAAATGTTCTTTCTGACCCTGGCTGGCTTCCAAGATAACTGCCATGGGTGCTTGGTTCATTTTTGTACTGAATTCCTGGATCTGGGGTATGACTGGTAGGAGGAGGCCTCTGGGTCTTGGTCTTGAGTGTGGACCGCTGCCTTGTCCTGTCTTCCTAAGGCTGCTTTCGTTGGATGAAAACTGCCAAAATGGACAGTTGAGCGTAAGTAGTTCTAAAAAGCACCTTTGGGTATTTGACTCCCATGCTCAGCGGTCTTCCCAGATGCCCCATCTCTCCTTCCTTGCTTCTCTTCCTTCAGCATTGCTTGAAGTCCTCACTCCAACTCCATTCGAAGAATGTGATGTCGTGACTCTGGGCCCTTCCTGTGAGATGTACTCAAACCCTTCTCCTTCTCACGCTGAGGGTGGAGTATTGGGATTAGTTGCTTCAGGATCCAAAGGAACTTGGACTGTGGGCTTTCTTCAAGGGCACCTTGGTACAGTGACAACCCAGCCTTTTCATGTCAGAGGGCAGAATTACATTCTGAAACATAACCAGGTGTGGCCACCAGGAGGCACAGGTTCCCATTATTTGATTCTCCAGGGCCTTGGAAGTCCGACAGGCGCCAGTGACACAAATGGGGAATCAACAGCTACAGATCCCAAAGTCTTCCCAGGAGACCTTTGTGTGGCATTGCATGACTCATTTGTACCTTTGGCTTATAGGGTTTTCTTAAGGCAGGAGGATCTTCTCACACTTGGAGTTGGTGGGTCCACGGTCACATGGCTCCATGGGGCTCTGGGTGCACTCTGGGCACCGCCACCTGTGTGTGTGTGCATGCATGGTGGAAAAGTAGAGCCTAATTGGTAAATTGAATCCAACTACCAAGTTTATCTCCCTTATCTCTTTATAGATAAAGGTATCTTTGTCTTTTTTTGTATGTGTAGAAAGATTAGTGGGGTGTGGGGGTGGGGGAGGGAAGGGAATGAAGGGCCCAGCCAAAAAAGGAAAGACTAAAAGAAGAAGGGAAAGCTTCCTGTTTGTGATTTTGCCTCATCTTTTCTTTTCTCCCAGAGACGTGACTAAACCACCTCAGTTTAGCCAGGCAGGGACCTTGTGAAATGCAGGACTCCCCTCCCCCCCACCTGTTGCCTGGGGCGCAGAAGCTGCCAGAAACCCCACAATGGCTCACAGCCTTTTACCCTACCCAGGGAGCTCCAGGAGTAAACAAGTATTTTCCCCTTTGAAGAGACAGCGCCTGTTTGGTGACTAACTTCCTTTGCTCCTGGAGTAGACACGTAATAGCTGCCTCCTTCCTCTGCTCTGCACTGGGGCTGTGAGGGGAGCTGGCGCCCCACAGTGCTTTGGGGAAGAGCCCCTAGGGGCCTTTGAGTAGTTCACAGTCTGCCCTCCATTTGGCCAGCCAACTGTCCTAGGAGGGGAGGCAGGATGTACCCAACTGATGTTTTCCCACACTTAGCACCCAGAAAGCTGTCCCCTAGATGGAAAATTTAAGGACCTTTTACAGCCCCACATTTTGTTACTGCCATGCTCTTTAACAGTGGTTTGTCCAGAGTCACTGCTACAAAGGGATTGTTGCGGGGCCCCTGGAGACTGGCACTCTGATGGAGCAGCTGATGGATGACCAACTGAGTTTGGCACGGCAGTGGTCTCCAGGCCCGCCTCCCGATCCTTCTGGGCCCCAGCTCACGGCCTCCTCTTGGCCCACCTGATTGGCAGGGGGCGGTGGGTAGAGGAGACGGGTTGCTTAGCAGCCTGGCCTGGACATTAGGCCTGTCCAGGTTGAATGAATAGCCACAGTGTTCAGAAGAATGGGGGTTCGGGCCTGTCCCAGAAATCAGGAGGGACTTTTTGGGGAAGGGGACTAAGAACTACTCTGGCCTTAGTGTGGGCCCACAGTGTGGGAGGGGGGTTGGTGACCTTTCTTAGTTGTTACCGCGTTTACGTTCTTGATGTGAGTAGAGCACACGGTCCTCTACAGCTGTTTCATGTGCCTTTTGTTCCAGAATTGTTACTCTCTCATCTCCTCCCTCACCAACCAAAGGGAAAGTGTGTGAGTTCCAACAACGTCCTGTGAGTGCAGCTTCTGCCATGTTGATCATTAGCACATCGCTGCACTTGAGACCCCGATCTGTGTTTGAGGATCTGGGTTTCCCCAGAAGTGGGAAACTGGGCATGTCTTGCCATTTACATTTGGGACCACACAAGGGGGGAAGGCCTTCTTACCTGCTGTGCCCGGGTTCGAGTCGGGGACTGGCGTCTTCTCCCAGTTGGTTGCTTTAGTTTAAATGTTTACTCTGAGCAGTGAAATACAGAGCAAGTCCAGAAAACTGGCTGATAAGAAATGGTTGCTCTGAGGTTTCTGCACGCAGCTACTGGTGAAGGACATGTGCAAGTGGATATTGTGGGCGGTAGTTTGTATTAAGGATCAGAGGAAGCTTTTCTTCGGAGAGAACATCCAACCAATGTAAAGAGAGCTGAGAGGTGAGCCATGGAGAGTCCGGGAGAAAATGCCTCCATGTCGGGGCCTTGCTGGGGCCTGCTTCCATCCCTTATGAAAGGCCTGCTGCCTGCCTGCTTCAGGATGCCAGGAGCTGCCTACCCCCTTATGACAGTCTCCCTTTTTTGCTTAACAAAAGAAAAATCTCTTAGGATAGTCTTTTTTTGTGTTACTGTCTTGGGGTTCCCCTGTTCTGAAGTAGCCACCTCCTGCCTCTTCAGCGCCAGGTAGGGGCAGTGGCGCCCTGGGGTGGCCGGCCAGGCCCCGGGGGAGAGCAGCGAGCAGTGTCCGGGTGGACAGGGTTGGGTGGCTGGCAATGGCTCTCCTCCGTGTTGGTGTGTATCAGGCCTTATGGAGGCTGTGGAGGAGGGCCTGAAGCAGACATCTGCAGCATCTGGTTGCCATGAGGAAGGAAGAAGGAGGGGCTAGGAGGTTCGGGGTCCCAGGAAGTCCCCAAAGCATCTGTTTACCCTCAGGCTTCTTTGTGGGGCTTTCACTTCTTCTCCTTCCTTAAAAATCCTGAGTACTCTCAGTGAGGAGGGTCACCGGGTCAGGAACCCCGGCTTATGTCCTTGTGTTTTCATTTCTCTCTTGCAGGATGACCCAGAAATAGAAAAGCGAGATCCCCAGGAGTTAGTTGGTGAGTATCCCATGGGGAGCCTTGGGGGCACATTTCTGAGCCTTGCCCAGAGCAAACTGGCTTCCCGCCACGTGGGGCCTGCTGCTGCTCGCTGCACCCGGCTTCTCAGCCTCAGCCGATCCAGCTCTCTGCTGTAAGCCTTGCCTCCTCAGGCTCTCGGGGCCTTGGGCATTTCCTGAGTGGCCTGAGCAAGACACCCAGGGACTGATTCTTCATGGAAAATCATATTCATGGTGCATTTCTGGGGGCTTTGGTCGGTTGCCAATGTTGTCAGGAGGCCCTCGGGGCCCCTTCAGCTGGGAGTTCATTCTCCTTGTGCTGTGGGCCTGTCCTCTGTACTTGTACCCCCTCCTCCTCCCTCAGGTGATATATTCATGTGCTCAAGGAACAAACCTGTGGCTTCTGCTGGCACTGTGCTCTGTCCCCAGGAGGGAACTGGCTTCACAGCTCTGGAGTCGGGAACCCTTGTGACTTGGGGGAGGGCAGGGCAGTTAGCATTTCTGGAAGCACGCGCACATGTCATCACAGTCTTGCATCAGCCCCATCCTCTTAATCCTTTTAAAAAGTCCCTCGACCCTTTCAGGTTAGCCATGGACTTGGTAACCTCTCCCAAGCCTGGCCTGACCTCACAAGGAGTTGTCTCTCCCTCTCTGGTGACCGTGGCCGTCTCCCTGCCTGCTCTGTTAATCTGCACAGAGCAGGGTCCCTGCTTCCCAGGCTTCCTGCAGTCCTTCTAACCTGCCCTTTTTCTAGACAGGATTCTTTCATTGGGGTGGGAGGTGGGGACCCATTCTGGTTTTTCCAGCTGAATGAACTGAAAATTGTTCATTGTATTTGCCTTCTAAGGAAGGACTGGGTAGGAACGTGACCACTCTGAGCAGGCCAAACCCTCAGCGGATTCTGCCTTTATCCTTGAGTTTTTCGATGGATGGAGTGTGAATTTTTCAAATCCTTATAAAAATCTGAATTTTTCCTAAAACGTTGGCGTCTGCACTTGAGAAAATGGCACTGTGGGGGCACGCTGGCTGGCTTCATGGGCAGAAGAAGCAGAGCACAGCCTTTCCGGGATGCGGCCCCTGAGTGGGCGCTCCGTGGGGCAGGTATGGACCGGGGCCTCAGCCTCCTCTCCCTTACCCAGCCCCACCCATTCCTCCTGTTCACTCCCAAGAAACTGGGGGTGGGCTTGGGGGTCAGACGGCAGCTTATACTCAGGAGCCCAGCATAGCAGTGCCCTCTACTCTTGCTAGCAGGGCTCGGCCAGCAGTGGAATGTGTGTGGGCATCAGCCCTCTCAGCCCTGACTTCGATCTCAACCAACTCACTTTTTCTCTCCTTTTCTTGCCCCCTTTTGAAAATAGCATTATTGAGGTGTAGCTTACTTCCAGTAAGATTTGCCGATTTTAAGTGTGCCCTCTGATGAGTTTTGACAGATACATATATAGTGGTGTTAACCCCCACCTCAGTTGTCATGTAGAGCATGTTTGTCACTCCAGAATGTTCCCTCTACCCCTCATCTTGCAGACAGTTTCCTCCCTCAGCCTCAGGCAAGTAGTGATCTTTCTTCACCATAGTTTTGCCTTTAGAATGTCATGTAAATCAGGATTTCTCAAATCTCGGCGCTATCGGACTTTGGGCTAGATGAGTTGGTGGTGGAGGCCTGGCCTGTGCATCGTACGGTGTTTTAGCAGCATCCTTGGTCTTTGCCCCTAGATGCCAGTAGCGCGCCCCTCCCCCCAGCAGATGTGACAACAGGTATTTCTCGACAGCACTAAATGTTGCCCCCAGTTGAGAACCACTGATACGAATGGAATCATAGTCTTTTTAGTCTTTAGTTTTAGTATGGCTTCTTTTCACTTAACGATAATGTTTTTGAGGTCCGTCCATATTGTTGAGCTGGTCTTTGTTGCTAAATATTATTTCATTGTAGGGTTGTACCACAATTTCTTTTATCCATTCACCCATGGAGGACACCGACAGATCTTTAAGCCTCATAGTTTGATTGCTTTTTCCATTTCTCACTGAGGTGGTAGCAGTTGAGCTGTATAGAGTGGCTTCCCCTCATGGTGCTGTGGCTGTCGGCCCCTTTTGTTAATACCTCTTGGTGTAGGACTGGGATTGGCCACCATCCAGCCCCCCAGGTATGGGAAGCATTTTCCTATGTGTGGACAATCCCAGGTTTAATGGAGCAAATGGAAGGTTTTCCGCACTGTAGCTGCTCAGCAGAGTGGCGTGCTCTCCCTGCCCCTCCCCTCAAGGTGCCCCTCAATGCCCCCATGGGCGTTCCTGAAATCCTGGCACTGGGGTGGTGATCTAGGTGGGTTCTCCATGTCTCCAGGGAGCGAGAGACACTCCAGTGCATCCTGCTTATAGCCCCACTGTACCCCAAGGCATCCCTTCACCCCCCTGCTAATTACAAAAGCCCAGCTGACTAGCTGCTCCTGCTCAGATTCACACCTGGCAGCTGTGGATATCAGCGGCAGTTTCGGACTTGGGCGCGCACGGTGGGTGAGCCACACCAAAGACAGGCTTCTCTGATCCTGAGTGCAACTTCCCTCCGACACCTCCAGCAGACCCAGGAGCAGCCACAGACCTGGGCTTGCCCCCAAGTGCCTGGACACATTTCTTGATGTATTTGCTGGGAAAATGATCTGAGGCACTGGCTGCTCAAATAGCCATGTGTCTGGTGTCTTCTAACTTGAGATTAGTTCTGGCCCACAGGAAAGAGAATCACTGAAAGTTTGCTTCTGAAGTCTGTGGGATGAACTTGTAGCTAGTTTCCTGAACGTATACCTTCATTTGCTCGTTACTTACTAGGAATTTTGTAGTTCCTAGCCCAGGTGCTTGGGAGGGACTCCCTCCCCCATCATACTTATACCATTTGAGCCTGAGTGTGGTTGGGTTGCTATAACAACGATGTCACACCCTGTTTTTCCAAAAGGCTTTCCTGGTAATGCCAAAGGGCATTCTTTGTCTCTTTGTCACATGCATACATATACTCCCCACTCCACGGAAGAGCTTAACCCTCCTTGCTGTGTACCCCAAGCCTACCCAGGCCTTCCTTGCTTTCGTTGCTGATGCTCATGAAATATGAGGACCAGCTCACCCCAGCTAATTCCACTCTCAGTGGGTGTCTGCATCCTGCATGAGCCTAGGGCTTAGGACTCCTGCGTCTCCCAGAGCTGGGAGGAAGCAGGAAGTCAGGATGAGACTTAAATTCCAGCCAGATTTGGGTGTCACCCTTGCTTCAGGAGTCAGAAGACCGAAGGAAGGTGCTGGGCAGAGAAGCACGTCGTGCCCTGGTGGAAACTGCTCCTGGGCTGCACTGGTATCTCGGGTCCACAGCAGAATATGGCACCCTGTCTGTGCCCTCACCCAGAATGGCAGGTCCAGTGCCCTGTTCCTGGGACACGTCCAGTGAGGACCTACTGATGGCAGTGAGGATCAGTGCACAAAGCTGTGCTAGGAGACCCCCCCAGGCTCGGGCCCCAGCCTCAGTATTTGCAGGGTGCATGGGCTTGTTTGGGAGCAGCCAAGACTGGTGAAGCCAGAGGAACCATAGCCTCAGCCCTGCTCAGCATGGAGTTCTTAAGATAACAGTGGAGCCCTAAGTGGAGATTAAAGCACCTTATCTGCTAAGAATACATTAACCTGGCCTTAGGACAGGAGAAGGGGAAGGCTGTGCTGTGCCATGTGTCCAGGCTGCTGCTTGAGGCTAAGAAGTAGTCTCTCCTGGGGCCTTGCACAGGGTGGGCACCCAGTAAGTACTTGCTGGGTGTTACTGGGGCTGGTTTGTTCTTTCTTTCCCTTCATCCTGCCCCACCCCACTCGCCTGCTATTTGTTCATTGTATGGCCCTTTCATGAGGGAATGTTGTAAAGAGCACAGACAGAGTCCGACAACAAACAGTGCATTGTCTGAGTGATGCAGAGCAGGACGCTGCAGTCACCAGGGCAGCCAGAGGCTACAGGGAAGTGAGTGGAGAGAGTGAGAAACTTGGGTGGGCAGTGGCGAATCTCTGAGAGAATTGTCCCTCGGGAATTGCGGTTCTTCACATCAGAGTTAGGCCTTTTGTTCCCAACAATGAGGTGGACCAGAAGAGGGTTGATTGGTGTGTTTTAGAAGGACCCTAAGCTAATAACCAAGAGGTTATTTTTTAAATGCCATTTATGTACAAGGCAGTTTTGAATGCCTTAGTCCCAAAACCTAGAGAACCCTGAACTCTGTTTTCCAGAATCCTGGGAGGGTTTTTAGGGACATAGGCAATGAAGGGCTGGAGCAAGCTCACCTTGTGAGCCAGCAGTGCAGGTCCCTGCCCAACCCTGGGCTCAGCAACTTCACACTGGTAGCTTGACATTGGCCATGGCAGAGGAATTTACACCCTAGGAACTGGCAGGTGCTGCGGATAGTGCCTCTTTGCCTCCCCTGCCACCCCACTCATGGTTAGACATTTACCAGCAAGCCCCTGGACACACCTTTTCCTTAGAAGTGAGCCATTGTGACATGATAGCCCGCATCCTTACACTGGTGCCTGAACTTTCTCTTCCCCTACGTTGGCATTTGCTGGTTCCTTTTCATCATTTGATCCCAACTCAGAGGACAGCCTCTCAGAGAGGCCACTCTAAACACCCTGCTTTACTGTTTCGTAGCATTTTCCGTCTCTGAAAATACTTTCTGTGCTTTGTGCTTTTTTTTTTTTTAATTATCCATGTCTGTCCCCCATCCTAAACCCCCACATCCACACATAGAATATTTCTCTCTTCTTTCAACAGCCTCCTTTTCTGAAAGAGTCCGGAACATGTCACCTGATGAAATTAAGATCCCACCTGAACCCCCTGGCAGATGCTCAAATCACTTACAAGTAAGCACAGAGTTTGGCCACTGAGGCCCACACAGATGAGGCATTCTGGGTCAGGTGTGTGGTATGATCTGACTTTAAGAGGCTTCTGTAAGAGCAGCGGCCCAGGGAGGAAGGAACCTGCAGTCCTGGTTACCCCTGTTTAGCCTGCTCTCAGGAGTGGCTCTGTACCCACTGCCACCCTCGGCCACCCTACCACTGCTGCTCTAGCCACGACCCCATAGCTTGCCTTCAATGAGGTCCTAAGCCTACGCAGAGAAAAATAACATCCCGTTTCTGTGCAACCCACTGAGCCGACAGGACGGTCTCAGAAGGAACTTTGTTATACCAAGTGAAATGGCCAGGCAGAGAAAGACAAATACCATACGATTTCACTTGGAATCTAAAATAAAACAAAATGAAGAAAGAAAACACAAAGAGACTCATAGACACAGAGAAGAGACTGGTAGTTACTATGGGGGAGGGAGGGGCAGTGAGTGAAATAGGTAAAGGAGATAAAGGCACAAAATCTCAATTATAAAGTGGTCAAGAGGATGAAAAAACAGCAGAGAGAAGACAGCCAATAATACTGTAATATCTTTCTTTGTTATCAGTAACTACACTTGTTGGGGTGAGCATTTAATAATATAAGTAACTGTCAAATCACTATGTTGTACATGTGAAACCAGTATAATACTGCATATCAACTATGGTTCAATTTAGGGAAAAAAAAGGAATTTTGTTAAAAAACTGAGGGCCCATCAGAATATAAAATAAGCAAATTATAGACATGCAAAAAAAATAAGCATTTATATGCATAAAATTCCTAAAATGCCAATTCACTAGCTTCTTGCCTGACGAAACCTCATAAAGACCTGACCTGAAGTTTTAAAACCCCAAGGAGAGGGAGCCGTTAGTGCAGTTATGCTCTCAGCAGCAGAACCTCGGGACGTGGAGGTTTGTGCCTCCTTGTCCACCTCTTGTGATTGTTTGTCCTTGTCTCTCCATGGGTGGTCCTGTGAGTAGAACCTGATGACGAATAATAGGGCAGACACCCAAGGCTGCCCAGTAGTGGCACCTGGTTCACCTGCTCTCCTTTAATCCCATAGGTTTTACTGGTGCCTCTGGCTCCGCTGCAAGCCCATGGCACCAGCCTAGCGGATGGATGACTAATGGGACCTGGGGCTGTGGAATGCAGCAGGCTGGGTGAGGGCCAGAAGTCAGGGCTGGGGGTGCAGTGCAGGCTCCTTTGCCGGAAGTCTCCTCCCTTTGCTGAGTTGTCAACCCCCACCCCTACCCCCACCACCCCACAGCATAGCGTCACCTCCACGCCAGGCAACAAGCCACAGCCTGTAAGGATAGTCCAGCAGTCTGCCAGGCAGACACAGCCAGCCAGCTGAGCCTTCAAGTTCAGAATGCGTCTCCATTTTAGATAAAATCCTCCTAAAGGTAAAACATCTCCTCCTGAAGGTAAAAACCATGATACCGAGCAGACATTTTAGTTCACCCAAACTGGCAGAACCCATCTGATGGCTCAGGACACCCAGCAAAGTTATCTATAAGGTAGAGGTTGGCCTCAATTTGCCGAGTCTTCTGTACAAGGCCCCCCTCCGTTACCTTTGAAGAGATAATATTGAGGTTTTGTCTCTTAGTTTCTCTCTTCCCTGACAAATGTATTATATCTCTCTCTCTGTAATTCCGTCCTTCCCCTGGCTAGTCTCAGCAGAAAGGTTCAGCCTTCTGACAGAGGGGGTGGATCACCCCTCCTGACGTTCTCAAGGATGTCACATGGGACCCCCAGCCTGCCCACCTCCTCTGGCAGGTGAAGAGTGCCTTAAAGGGAGAGTCTGTATTTAGCTGTTACTAGTTTGGAAGGCTGCAGAGAGGCCTTGTCCTGGGCCAGCAGCAACCTGTTCCTCGGGGGGTGCTCTGCCCTGAGACTGGGGGATTCCAGGGCCTCTTCACAGATGCCTTCTGTGTGGGCATCATCCCCATGGGCCTTGGGGTGCCTGTGGCCCTGGCCTGGATTCCTGCCAGGTGGTTTTCCTGTTTCCCATCAAAGCCAAAGCAAGGACCTGGGGAGGGAGGGGGACGTTGACAAGCGATGAGCTCTTGACCCCTGACAGTACCTCTTAATAAAGTGGTGGGCTTGGCCATCTCTGAGCCTTCCCACGAAGGACACTCCGGGAACCTTGTGAGACGAAATCGAAAAAGCTACTCCTGCCTTCCTTTAAAAGGACAGTCTGCCCAGGTCTCCCACTGAGGAGAGTGTTAACATTTAAAACAAGCAGTGAGCTCCTTAACCATAAACACTAATACCTAAACTTTTCAGATGATTCGGTAGCTGGTTAACCAGGTAGGGATTCATTCGTTGTCTTCTCTGTGCTTCTCTGTCTTGATGTTCCTATACTCACTCTATAAGCCGTCCAGAGGGAATCAGGAGAAAGCAAAATGAAAACAGCTGGTCTCAGTTGATCTTATTTGTGCTCAATGCTGGTCCACAGCTGGGTGGAGAAAGACAATGTGGCTAGAGTGGAGCTTCACATGGCTCTGGATCTCCGGGTGCACGCTCCACACAGCTCATGACACAAACTGGGATTGTGAGTGGGTGGGGTGGGGTCCCAGTCACTTTTCTGTTTCTCTTTTGTAGGACAAGATCCAGAAGCTTTATGAGCGGAAGATAAAGGAGGGAATGGATATGAACTACATTATCCAAAGGAAGAAGGAATTTCGGAACCCCAGGTGAGTTTCCCATGAGCCTTTAGAGTCATTTGAGCTATTGATGTTGGGTAGGGGTCCAGGATGGCCCTATGAAGATGACAGAGAGGCCCAGCCAAGATCCCCCCCAAACCCAAAGGGGCCATCACCAGGCTGCGTTATTTAGCTAACATATTTTGGGAGGCTGCAGAGAGGCCTTGCCTGGGAATATTTGCCCACTGGAGGTTTACCATTTAAGATCCAGGCTGAACACATAAACCAGCAGGTAGCTTGGAAGCCAAGAGAAATGAAGTACAGTGGGTGAGGCCTGGCTGGGCTCTCATCCCCACCCTGCTTCTAAAGCACCTGACCTCACAAGGCCTCAGTTTCCTCACGTATACAGAGGACTAGACAATTACTGTGGATTCTTCTACCTCTAAGAGGTCATTGTGCATGCAGGCATTTTAGGAACAGAGTTGTGTCGGTGTCTTATTCTGCCCAGCGCCTGAGCAAGTGACATACCTGGTAAAGAATTTGGTGTGGTAACAGCAGGGGCCTGCCCTGGCCCTTATGTGGGCCTGAGTGTGGTGGCCCCTACCAGCCATACAAACTGAAGTTCAGACATCCCGGTAAGACCCAAAAAATGCAGCCCTTGCCTGATACTGTACTTGTCCTGGCCCTTGGCTAACAATCCATCTCTCTGGAGGGCAGTGGGTCACGAGTGACTTTAAATGTCAGGCCAGTGGACATTTTTTCTTCCACCAGGAAGCTTGCCTAGAATAATTCAGCTGAGGTCAAAGGATTCGTCTGAACCTAGGAGCTGGGTGATTCTGATCTCTTGAAATCTGGTACCACTCAGGACCATGGCACTAGGGCCTGCTCAGGGCTTTGTGGTATTTCTCTTTCAGCATCTATGAGAAGCTGATCCAGTTCTGTGCGATTGATGAGTTGGGCACCAATTACCCAAAGGTATGTCCCCCATGTGGAGGCTTGGGTGAGGGAGGGCACCTGTGCTCATCCCGCCCGATTCGGCCGGGGTCTCTGGAAGGTCCATGTGGCCGCAGAGCTGGCTGCAGAGCAGTCCCCTCTCTCGTTTGAGGCTGTGTTGCTCTGAGTTAGTCCAGCAGAGATTGCCGCAACAGGCTGGGCCTCCAAGGCCGATTAGATAGGGCCTACATCTGGACTTGCTGTGCACCTGTAGATCATCCGTGGATAGACCATCAGTGCTCTCATGTTCCTAAGAATGAATTAGCCACCCCCTTGCGAGGAGACCAAGGGTAACAGCTGAGCCCCTGTACCCTGAGGCAGGGGACTCCAGGAAGATCCGTGGGAAGATTCGGTGGGGAGGAGACTTGGTTCTCTCTCATTTGTTATCCAGTGGCCCTTACTGGCTGCACCTTTAACCTTTTCTTTCTCAGGATATGTTTGACCCCCATGGCTGGTCTGAGGACTCCTACTATGAGGCATTAGGTAAGTAGCCATCTATCCATCTGTCTGTCCAGCCAGTCAGTCATCAGGCCACATGTATTTCAGGGTTTCCTCTGCGAGGCCACATCCGAGGAGCTGGTATGCAGTCTTGACCAAGGCAGACCCCGTCCCTGACTTAGGAGACTTGTAACACAGCAGAGGACACAGGACCCAAGGAGCAGTTCCTTGATGAGTGTTGTGATGAGGGGTTACAGACAGGACGCCCAACCGGGAGAGGGTGGGACAGCCTGCCTGAGGAAGCCGTGTCCCAGTGGAGGTTTGAAGATGCATAGAGGCTAGGCCAAGCAGATGTAGGCAGTGTCCCAGGCAAGGGACAGCATAATCAGAGTCAGTGAGCACAGCATTTCTCATGAGGTCCATTAGGGAGAGCTGGAGGAGTTTCAAAAGGTCCAAGCCCTCAAATGACAGGTCTTAAGCCAGCAGTCCTTTGACCAGATCTGGCCTGTAGGTGTGTTTTTTTGGCCCATACAAGTTTTGTCTCTCTAATTTGAATTAGTTCCCAACATTTTACTTAAGAATGTGGAATTCCATCTTCTCTTGGTCATTGGGAAGGTAATCCACAATGGGCTGCGTTCCCACTTGGCAGCTGGAGCTCGGGAGCAGCTGGCCCCTCCAGACGGGATGTGCAGCCCCCAGGCCGGGGCCTTGGAGCCTGAGGCCCCTGCTTTACAATGGCCACAGGCTGGCACTTCGTGTTGCCCTTCACGAAAGGAACTGAGCCCATGCAGGCGTGGAGGCTGCTTTAGTGCTTTGAATAAGAACACAGGGCAGCGGCAAGTGTTGGCGGGGTCCCTCAGCCCAAAGTGTCCCCTCACATGGGAGCCAACCCACCGCTGCTTTGTGACAGCTTCTCTTGTCTTTGTAGCCAAAGCCCAGAAGATTGAAATGGACAAACTGGAAAAGGCCAAAAAGGAGAGAACCAAAGTAAGTGATGGACAAATGTCCTGGATGAAAGGACAAGTGCTCGGAGTGCATGGCCCTGTGGCTAAGCCCAGAGGCCTCCGGACGACACCATCCCCACCTGCATGCGTCACCCGGTGGGTGGTGCTCTGAGCAGTCTCAGATGGGCCTTTTGGGCTGGCCATGCTGGGTTTCCAGCCTCTGTAGCTTGAAGAGGCTTCCGGTTGCTTCTGTTTGTTTTTCGGGGGTCTTTTTTGCAGTTTGCTGCATTATACCCTCCCTTCCCCTCCTGTCCCCTCCCCCTTATAGCTGCAGGGCCTGGTGGCTTTTTCTCTTCTGGGTCATTGGTGTCCCTGGCCTGAATGGAGGCAACTGCTGCCTCATGAGAGCACTGTGGTCTGTGCCTTTCTTGGCCTCTAGAGCTGACCTCAGCACCCTGCCTCAGTGCTCTCGCCATGTCTGATGGCCAGGTGACCCCTCATTTTAAGACCCTGAGCACCAATTCTTCCCAAGTAGTGTGATCTGGGTCCTTCAGGGAACAGAAATCTGGCTGTGAGGCCCGGGTGCCCTTGGTTGAATTTCCCTTCTCTCTTTCCCTCTCCCTTCCTAACCCCAGGCGTAGTGTGGTGGGCATGTCTCTGCAGCGCTGGGGACCACCTTCTCCGGGGTGCAAGGAGGGGCCTGGGCATGAGGTGGGGCAGCAGGCAGGGATGCCCAGAAGGTTCCGGTACTTTCTGGGAAGCTTTCTTGAGAAGAGTAGAAATCCCCTTCAGGCGCCTCCCCAGCACCGCTCCCCCTCTCAATCACAACAGAGCCGGGCCTCAGTGACTCCTTTTTATGTCCCCTGGGGTGTGGCCAAGCAGCCTGACGCAGGTCTTACTGTCTTCCCCCCCGCCCAGATCGAGTTTGTGACGGGCACCAAGAAAGGCACCACGACCAGCGCCACGGCCACCACCACCACTGCGGCCGGCACAGCTGTTGCAGGTAGAGGGCGGCTGGTCTGCCCCCGCCACACCACAGATGGAGTGAGGCTTTCCCTGCCTTGCTTGGGGGAGTGGAGACCGTGGGCTCAAGATGTCAGCTCCACCCTATCGTGCCCTTTTCTGAGCCCAGAGTTTCCAGGCCAGCTCTGGACACAGGGTGGGGGTAGGAGGGGCTCCTGCTTCACTGGCTGGCCTCTGGCCTGCTGGAAGAGGGAATGCTACGCTTCGGTCTATCTGGTCCTGACTTATCTCTTGCCTAAATCGCAGATGCCCAAAAGAGAAAGAGCAAGTGGGACTCTGCCATCCCAGTGACAACGATAGCCCAGCCCACCATCCTCACTACCACGGCAACCCTGCCCGCTGTTGTCACAGTGACCACCAGTGCCAGTGGCTCCAAGACCACTGTTATCTCTGCTGTGGGCACCATCGTGAAGAAGGCCAAGCAGTGACCTGAGGGACCAGCTTGGAGTGGCTTGGACATTCTCCCTTCCATTGAAGGACTTGACCCAACTGTGCAGCCCCAGTGACCAGTGCCCTCAGGGAGGTGCCACTTTGCATATTTCAGGACTGGAACCTGCTCCCCACATGCCACTTGAGAAGAGCCTCTGTGTGGCCTTCCAGCCAGAAGGCATTGCCGAGGAGGAGTGGGGCACTATGGACAGTGTCCACCCACCACCCAGGGTCTGTTGCCCTATTAAAGGGCCGTGTCCTCACACCTCAGCATTCCAGGTGCCCTGGCCTCGTCTGCACTCTGTTTTCAGGCAGCTATGGAAGCTCAACTGTCCTCGCCCTGTTCTTGGTGGGACTGTCACCTCAGGGTTGGTATGGAGTGACCGAAGCCTGTGGCACCAGTCGGGGGTGGGGGATAGTGGCCCACGAATTGGCTGCGGTCTTGGCATATGCCTCTCGCCTCTTGGTGTGGGCATGTGGAAGCTCAGAGAGTGGGTGGGTGAGACCCCATGTCCCCACTGTCTGCTGCCCTGATAGCAAAACCCAGCCAGTTCTCAGATAAGAGCTGAAGCCTCTGCTCCCTCATGGGCAATTAAGCCCTCCAGGGACCACTTTTCAGACGCACCCAGGCTTTTGAAGACAAGCCGGCCATGAGAGGGCTGGGGTTGGTCGCTGACCTGCAGAGGGCGGGGAGAGGTGTCGGCACCTGGCCAAGGCTCCGCAGTCCCTCGGTGCCCGGCCAGCCGGCAGCAGCTCGGCGAGGTGGGGGTGATGAATCACCTCCTGCCCTGGCCTGGCAGCAGCTCGTTGTTTGTGAAAGCCTGGCTCCTGGGAGGATCCTACCACCCCACCCTTCCTGTACCTGTTATCTCTGCCCCACAGCAGACTCTGGGCAGCACCAGTGGCCACTGGGCTCCTCTCGGGGCCAAGCTGATGTCCCAGCCGCCGCAAGTCCAGAGAGGACATGTTTGCCTTTCTTGCTCGTTGGCAGCTTTCCACTCCAGCGGAAGTGCTGCGCGTCAGGGTAGGAAGTCAGGCTGTGAAGAGCTGTGCTGCTTCCGCAGGGCAGGCGGAGGGTCAGGGAGGTGGTCCTGAAACTGCACCAATATGGTTGCACGACCAGAGAAGTGTGATGGAGCCACCCCTGCCTTCCCTCCAGGAAAGATCAAGTCACGTGTCTCCTCCCCCCGCATGCATGCTTGGGCACTGGAGGAGGTGTGTTCTCACCACCCATTCACCCATCCTTTGATGGCACTTTGTGACCTTAGAGGAGCTGCCACCCCTGTAGTCCCAGGAGGGTCTCCAAAGCGGCTTCCTGCCCTGCAGCCTCCAGCCAGCCTTATCCTCACTGCTAGGGCACCGCGGAGGGCGGGTGGGACAGTGGGACAGTAGTCAGTGCAGACTCAGCCCTGCGCTCTGGACCCCAGTGTGAAGCAAGCTGTGTTTTAGTTGTGTGTGTCTTGGGCCCTTATATCTGTAAGCCTTCTCTGTCAAATCACGGTAATAAAGCTGCTTAAGGTGGTTGTGAGGAATCAGTTTGTGAGGTGATTTATGCAAAAGCTTCGTAACTGTGAAGTACTCTACAGATGCTTATTGTTGGCCAGTCCAGTTCTTTCTTGATTTAGACCAAGGACAGAAGCGAACTCTGGAGCTGATGAAACTGGCCAGGATCAGGGCCATATGCCGACCTCTGGGCACGCACTGCCATCGAGCTGCCCGATCGCAGCAGGAATGACCACTGGCCCTGTGAGTCGGGCAGCCCCGAGCAGGCAGTGCTGTTCCGCTTGGAGGCCTCGAGCTGGGTCAAAGCCTTTAATTCCTCAACTTTAGTTCACACTTCAGTAAAACAAGATTAGCTCCTGCCCACCTTAGTCCCACTGAGGATGGCACAGTGGCCAATGGCCAGTAGAGACCGGATGGCCCTGGCACTAGGTACCCAGCTGGTTTCTGATTGGTTTGTCCCTGCTCACTGAGCTCTCTAAACTGAATCCTACACCCACCCACCCATCCACCCCCCTCCCTTTCCCTCTGGTTCCAGTCTCATAATAACATCATGATATGCCCAGGGCCCGTAGCGCCATACCTGGAATCCTGTGCTTTCCCCCACATCTGAAGGGTCGCCTCAGAAACTGCCCCTCTACCACCCTTACTGCTCATCCAAGCCCTATCTGGTCAGCTTGCTACACACCCTTGCCATGTGGCTCTGCCATATCACATGATCCCCTGCTGTGTGCAGGAGGGTGGACTTCAGCTCCATACACTAAGCCACCAACATCCTCATCACCTCTCCAACCCCTGCCACAAGCCCTAGGCTTCAGCTCCTTTTTTTTTCTTTTTTTTATTAAGGTATCATTGGTATACAGTCTTAGAAAGGTTTCACATGAGCAACATTGTGGTTTCAACATTCACCCATATTATCAAGTCCCCCCACGTACCCCATTGCAGTCACTGTCCATCAATGTAGTAAGATGCCACAGAGTCACCTCTTGTCTGTGCCGTATTGCCTTCC
This sequence comes from Smutsia gigantea, assembly GCA_032199065.1. Classification (NCBI taxonomy): domain Eukaryota; kingdom Metazoa; phylum Chordata; class Mammalia; order Pholidota; family Manidae; genus Smutsia; species Smutsia gigantea. The sequence goes on from JAVSCE010013077.1 coordinate 105,164, forward strand.
CTGTGACCTACCTATATTATGTGTGCTAAGTATAAGGCCCCTAATCCCCTTCTCCCTCCCTCCCCACCCCCTTCCCTTTGGTAACCCTAATCACTTCTTGGAGTCTGTGCATCTGCTGCTGTTTGTTCCTTCAGTTTTGCTTTGTTGTTACACCCCACAGATGTTCAGCTCCTCTTTTTCACCATTGTCCTTGACACTTCCCCACCTTTGCACATGTGATAGCTTCCAGATACCGGTCAGGTCTTCATGATCCCTGACTCCCTGGGGCATTAGTTGCCTGTTCTCAGTGCCCCCGCCACTGGTGTGTCTGATGACACTGCTGCCTTGCAGCTTCTGTCCGTGTGTTGGTGGTTCCAGACCATTTGGATCTCCCAGTTCTCCCTGTGAGTGGAGACAAAGTGCCTGGCATGAGATAACTGCCCAGGTGATTGGAGGGATGGTAGGAGAGGTGGTCCTGCCCCCACGGCCCCTGGACTGAAAGCTCTCGGCTCTCCTGCCCCACACTCATACCTGCTGTAGATGATCTGCATTTGGTAATCGTTGAGGCTCAGTGATGGTGCAGGAGGGTCTCGTTATCCTAATTTTGTCTATATTTAAAAGCTCTGCAGTGAAAAAAGAAACTTTAAGAGCTGTTGAGCCATGAAAAAGAATGAGGAAGCTCTCCATGGACAGATGTAGCATGATCTTTAGGAAGGAAAATGAAAGGGATGCATGTAAGATGCTCCATTTTGTGAAGGGAAGAAATACAAAACGGAAGGGGTACAGGAATAAAATCAAAGAAATGAAGAAAACTCTAACATTAAATTTGAATTAGTAATACCAGTATGAACTCATGATACCAAAAAACAAGCTCCTAGCTATGTCCATTAAAAGGACCCAGAGCAATGGCCCCCAGTAGTAATGAGTGCTTGTAGCACCCAGATCTTGATCTGTAATACCATTCCCCGCTGAAAGAACCAGGGCTCTTTGGAGATGGGGAGGTCTGCGTGGGGCTGGGGCAGCTTATTCCAGGGGGCAAGAGTGTTTCAAAGGTCAAAGGAACTGGTTTGAAGGGATCTGCCTCTGGCCAAATTTGATTTAATTTGAATATTCAGAAAGAATGAATGCAATCATTATCAAAAAGGAGAAACTCCCTTGTTGCCTGTACACCCCTGCTCACGACTCCCACAAAGTACTTCTGACACCAAATGCATGTGGGCTTTGGCACCATGCAATTCTGACACCCACTGCTGAAGTCAGTGTGGACCCCACAGGGTAAGGACCCCGTCCCACAAGACTGTCCCTCTCTCAGCTGTCCGTACTGGTAACTACAAATCCAGGCCTCCAGTACTTCTGACCAACTGGCTATAAATTGGGGGCCCCTGACCCCCTCCCTAGACTCAATAATTTGCTGGAATGGCTCACCCAACTCAGGAAAATACTTACTGGATAACTGATTTATTATAAAAGGATACAACTAAAGAACAGCCAGATGGAACAGATGCATAGGGCACTGTATGGGGTAAGGGGCTTGGAGCTTCCATGGCCTGTCTGGACACACCACCCTCCCAGCATGCCATGTATTCAATATTCAGCAACCTGGAGACTCTCTGCACCCCTTCTGTTAAGGACTTTTATGGCAGCTTTATTACTAAGCATAATTAATTAAATCATTGGGTGTTGGTGACAAGACTCAATCTCCAGGCTATCCCCTGCCTCCAGAGGTCGTTGGGAGCGGGGCAGGGGCGGAGGACTGTCGAATCTGGAAGTTCCAGCACTCTATAGTCACGTGGTTAGTTCCCCTGACAACCAGAGCCCCTATCCTTACTGACTTTACAAAAGTCACCTCATTAACATAAAGCCTTGGTGTAATTGAAAGGGGCTTCTTAGGAATAGCAAAATACACTCCTTTCACCTTTACGGCTCCAGAGCTGTTGGACAGGGACCAAATGTGTACTTCTTACTTTATTACAACATCACCGTTGTAAACTACTGAATAAATCAAAATCCATTCCTGCATGGCATTTGAACAAAGAAAGGAAAAAGATGTATTTGCCACCATTAGAGTCGACTATATCAACTCTTTACTCTGAAAATGAGAGTTGAAAAAGAAAACCCTAGAATAGACACTTCTCCAAAGAAGAAATTCAGATGGCCAACAGGCACATGAAAAGATGCTCCACATCGCTAATCATCAGAGAAATGCAGATTAAAACCACAATGAGATATCACCTCACACCAGTGAGGATGGCCAACATCCAAAACACAAACAACAACAAATGTTGGCGAGATGTGGAGAAAAGGGAACCCTCCTACACTGCTGGTGGGACTGCAAATTAGTTCAACCATTGTGGAAAGCAGTATGGAGGTTCCTCAAAAAAACTCAAAATAGAAATACCATTTGACCCAGGAATTCCACTCCTAGGAATTTACCCTAAGAATGCAGCAGCCCAATTTGAAAAGGACAGATGCACCCTATGTTTATTGCAGCACTATTTACAATAGCCAAGAAATGGAAGCAACCTAAGTGTCCATCAGTAGATGAATGGATAAAGAAGAGGTGGTACATATACACAATGGAATATTATTCAGCCATAAGAAGAAACAAATCCTACCATTTGCAACAACATGGATGGAGCTAGAGGGTATTATGCTCAGTGAAATAAGCCAAGCGGAAAAGACAAGTATCAAATGATTTCACTCATATGTGGAGTATAAGAACAAAGAAAAAATACTGAAGGAACAAAACAGCAGCAGACTCACAGAACCCAAGAACGGACTAATAGTTACCAAAGGGAAAGGGACTGGGAAAATGGGCGGGAAGGGAGGGATAAGAGGGAAAAAGGGGCATTACGATTAGCAGATGTAATGTTGGGGAGGCACGGGGAGGGCAGTACAACTCAGAGAAGACAAGTAGTGATTCTATAGCATCTCACAACGCTGATGGACAGTGACTGTAATGGGGTTGGTGGGGGGGACCTGATGAAAGGGTAGTTTAATAATCGTAATATTGCACATGTAATTGTAAATTAATGATAATAAAATAAATTATATTGAAAAAAAATAAAATAAAATAAATCGTAATATTGCACATGTAATTGTAAATTAATGATAATAAAATAAATTATATTAAAAAAAAAAAGAAAAAGAAAAAGAAAACCCTAGAGCACTGTTGATGGGATTATAAAGTGGTGCAACTGCTATGCAAAGCAGTGTGGAGGTCCTCAAAAATTTTAAGTGAGATTACACCTGATGTATCAATCCCACTTTTGGGTATATAGCCAAAAGAACTGAAAGCAGGGTGGAGATACAGGTGATCTTCTTTCAGCTTTTTGTATGATTGAAAATACTCAAAAAGTTGCGGGAAAAACCGTAATTTCGAAAGGGGTCTATTGAGCCACCCACTGGCCCCCAGGAGAGACCCAAGTCTGGGGGAGCGGTTGATACTGGGTCTCTAAACTGGTCACCAAACTGTTTTGATCACACATCCCCTATTTATCATTTAACTCGTTTATTTATAGAAACATGTACACTCTACCAGTAAGTGGTGTTCACTGTCAAGCACAAAAATGGAGAATACGCTTCCAGACCACTTTGGAGACCCACCGTTTAAACCGTGAGCTCCTTAAAGCAAGAAGGCAGTGGGTTTCATTCATATCCCCAGCACCTGGCACAGGAGCTCATTAAATACTTGTAAAATGAGTAAGTGAATGATTTAATGCATGAACAAATCTGGCCTACCAGAGGCCACATGTGTGTACAGGGGAGCTGGGAGCTGCAGCGTGAGGTTCGGGCTTCCCCATCCTGCCCACAGGGCCTCCCCCTCTGGCAGAGTCTAGAGAGAGAAGCCCCTCTACATGCCAGCCTTCCTCTGGCTTTAAGGCTGCAGAACAAGACAGTGGGGTTTTGTTTTGTTTTTACAAAATCAACATGTAGCACGACATATAACTTTAACCCTTTGGGGGCCAGTAACCTGTTTTGGAATACAGTGTAAACTAAGGAAACCCACATTCCTATATCAGATACACTTTGAGTTTTGCACATGATTTCAGATGGTTCATGGACCCCCAAGGTCCACACACAGGCCCCAGTTGATGAAACGAGGGACTCTGGAAAATTTGAGGATATTTGTGGCTTGTCTTCTCTGGGCCTCATTGGAGCAGACCTCTCGTCTGCTGCAGGACTCTGGCCCAACCTCATTTTTAGAAGTCTGGCGATGAGGAAAGGAAGGGGCCTGCTGGGCAGAGTGGAGTCTGTGGCATTACCACCTCCAGGACTGGGTCTCCTCCTCTAGAAGAGTGCTTCAGCCCCCTGCCCACAGAGGGGTACATATCTCCTACCCCAGTCCTCTGGCACTGGCAGGCTGGTCTTGGAGCTCCTACTTCCTGGGGTGGACTGGGCACCCATTGGACTAGCTCAGGTCCACTAGGCACCTGTGCTGGCCTGGCACTCCCAGACCCCAGGACCTCACCAAGGCTCCTGCCACAGGGTTCCCAATCCAGGAGCTAGCCTCTCTGAGAACCCCGCCTGTGCCCAGCAGCTCTCAGAAATGACTGGGTAAGGTGGCCAAGGGGAAGCTGTGGTTCATACAGTTGTGGTGAGCATTTGTGCACCCCGGCCCTTTCACATCCAGTTCCAGCTACTCCCACAATCACTCTGAGAGTTGGCAGAGCAGGACTCTGTTTACAGATGAGAACACTGAGGCTCAGGGAGGCTCCAGGCAATCCCATTGGGTTCAGCCACACTTTTACTGAGCACCTGCTATGTGCCAGGCACTGTGCTAGATGCTGGGGATAAAAAGATGCGCTAGAGAGGGTCTGTCCTCAGGGCTCACAGACCAATGAGGAAGAGAGACCCCTAAACAGATCATTTAAAACCAAGGTGGCAAATGCCATGAAAAAGTCATGCCCCAGGGGGTAACAGGGACACAGAACCCAACAGAGGGTTCAAGGAGGTCAAGGAGGCTCTCCAGAGCATGGACATCAGCACAATGCCTCCAAGGATGAGAAGGATAAACCAGGCTGGCTGCAGGGAGAGGTGGAGACATCCTAAGCAGAGAGATAACTAGCCTGATGCAAAAACATGTGGGCCTGAAGCTGCGTGGTTTGCGGGGAGGGGAGTGGCGCTGCCAGCCATCAGGTGGTGTCTGGCATGGTTGGCAGGTGGGGCTAGACAAATATACCAAGTCGGGGGTCATGAAGTAACTTGAGAGGTTCCAACTTGAACATACTGAACCACCAGCACCTGAAAGATTGACCGCAGAAGACTGGAGAGGTCAGATTTGTGAACCAGCTTGTCAAGAACATCTACAACCATCTGAGTGCCTACTCCATGCCAGGTAGGTGCAGGCCTCTTGATGGGTATTATTCATGTTTTAAAGAGGTTTAAGTAGCTTGCCTGAAGGCACTCAGGGAACCAGTGTTTGCTCGATCTCCCTCTGGACACACGTGCGGGTGGGGGAGGCTGAGGGTGAATGACCGAGCTGGCTTGGGGTCATCCCTGTGCCCATCCTTCGATGGCACACGGAGGGAGGTGGTGCACACATTCCATTGCTGTCGGGGCAGTGCGGTGGCCCAAGGCCCAGAGTCTGGGGAAGAGAGGGCAGCTGTCTGGGCAGGGTCTGGGGCCACCCCGGGCCTGGGGCATCCAGCACCCCAATCTGGAACTGGAGGGGTAGGGGAGGGCCGCCCCGGGGCTGGGCAAGAGAGAGGGGATGGCTCCTCTCCTGCCCCTGCCGCCGTCGGTCGGGGCGTGGGGCCGGACGCCGCGGGAGCCGCAGCCCTTTCCGGGGGGCGGGCCCGGTGGCAGTGGCTCCCCGGCTCCTGCCCCGACAGGTGCGCGCGGTGCACAGGAATGCGGCTGCCTGACTCACCAGCGCCTCCTTCCTACCTGCCGCCCGCCCCATAAAGCGGTCCCCTCCCCGCCGCCGCCCGCCGCCCGCCCTCCCTGAAGCCCGCCCTCCGGACAGTCCCGCTCGCCCGCGCGCGCCTGCAAGCCGGAGCCGCCGAGCGGAGCCCAGCGAGGCCAGGGCGCGAGTCCCGCCGAGGTAGGGCCCGCCGCCGACCCCGCAGGCACCCCAGCGACGCGGGCTCAGGGCGGGAGCGCAGCCGGGGGTCGCGGGGACTCACCCCTCTCGCCCCTCCCGTGTCCCGGGTGGCCAGGACGGGCCGGGAGAGGGGAGTGCCCGCTCCAGCTGCGGCAGCTGCCCAGGGGCACTGGTTGGGAGGGCCGGGGGGCTTTGTTTCCTCTGCTCTTCCCTCCCTGAAAGCTGGCGGCCCTGGCCCCCTCTCCCCATGCTGTCCAGGGCAGGTGCCCAGCTTGCCGGGGTATACCCGGGGCAGCTAGGGGCAGAGCGGCAGGGGAGCTGGAGGAGGTTGGGGGCCTGGGCTAGAGAAGGGCGGCAGGGAGAGGCATGGGCGTTCGGTGGGTGTGTAGGAGAAGGGGACAGAGGTCAGTCGATGGCGGGCAGGTCTGCAGGGCTGGGTCCCTCTGACGTGTGCAAAGAAGGTAGGGGGAGCAACCACCTGGAGTCAAAGCCCCACCCTGTTCGGCTGGGCAGGGCCTGCTGGTGTGACACTCCGTCTAGGGCCTGGGGAGTCCCTGACTCTCCTCGCAGCCAAGCACACCCCTGCCCTCCCAAAGTCGGCCCTGGACACCCTTCCTCCAGGAAGCTCGCTGACCTCTTCCAATAGTCTGGGGGCTGTGCTCACCTCTGGAACCTCCCCCAGTGCCAGCCCCCTTTCCCAGCCGCTCAGCCCTTGGGTGGCCCTCTAGCTGGGGTGGACTGAATCTCAATGGCTTCAAGGCGGGCTCTAGGCTCCTCTCCAACCCCACGGCCTTGCCACACCCTGAGGCCGAGAAGGGGCACAAAGTGGCCTGGATGCTGCTGTTTGGGGCAGAGCCGGAAGTGAAGGCTGAGGATCTCCATCCTGCGGGCTGAGGGGACATATGACAGTAGGGAAGGGTGCCCGGCTCCTTGGCCTGATAGTAGAGAGGCTGAGGTGGGAAAGCTGGAGGGGACAGCTGTGGTGGGCAGGTGCAGAGATGCTGAGCAGGGGTCCCGTGGGGTGAAAGGGCGGGTGGGGTGGGGAGAGCTCTGAGCCTCTGTGTCGTGTGTGGGTCACAGTGTGTGTGTCCGTGCACATGCATGTCCCTGTGTGTGGAAGGCCTGGGTGTGCTGCAGCGTCAACAACATTCAGGCTGGCGATCACATACTCACTGGTGCCCCAAAAGGCCCAGCAGCCTGGTGGGGCCTAGGTGGCCTAGAGAGTGTGTGTTTGAGTGCTTTAAAAACTAAGCACAAGTTGAATCAAATAAAACAGTCCTGAGTTTGTTTAGCCCCCTAACTGCCAACGTAGGGCCTCTGAGGATAAGGTGGAGGTTGAATGGCGGGGCGGGGTTCTGGACTGTGGGGTCAGTTCAGGCTTCCCCACTGCTGGCTGTGGGGGAGGAAGGCCCTGCAGCCTCAAGCCTCGTCTTCTCATCTGAGAAATGGGAATAATGCAGTCATGCCCCACTGGGTTCTTGTGCAGATTAAATAGCACTCATGCACATGAAGGGCTGGGCATGCGCCCGCTGTGTACCCAGCCAGTGGGCACAGGAGGGTGAGTGAGGGCTGAGCTCGGCCCTCCAGTGCCCACACCTGCATGTGTAATGGTGCCCCAGGGAGGATGCAGTCTGCAGCCTATATTGTGTAGCACGTGGGTGTGGTGCCTACGCCCCAAAGCTGCAGGGAAGTCATTTCCCGCAGGAACACCCCTGCTGGCTGGCTCAGGGCTCCCTTACTCCAGGCCCCTCTTACGTGGCGGCTCCTCCCCAACGGGCTTTGCCTGTGGGTATGTTGGAACCTCTTGGGGGCCATATGCCTTGGAGGGAGGCAGGCAATGCCTTCCTGCCCTCTGCCACGGGCCTCCCCAGCATTGTGGGGACCTCGGCTCCCCAGACCCTGGGGCTGCCCCTTCCCCACAGGCCAGGGACTGAGAAAGGATCCAAGGAGGGCCAGTGGGCATGGTCTTAGGCCACTGGGGGATGGGCCCTAGAGAAAGGCCCCGGCCCTAACCTTTGCCCTCAGCTCTGCAGGCCTGGTGGCTCTGGCCAGCCCCTTCTCTTCCTGAGGCAGCAAGCTACCTACCCATCTTTTAAAAGGCCTTTGAATGCCAGTGCCTGCCCTGAAGGTCAGTGATAAGTTGAATGGTTTAATAGTCAAACAAAGACAGGTGGGGCTCCTGGGGGGCGCCTGGCACATTGCGCATATGTATGTGTACACATGTGTATGTGAGCAGGCAGGAGGGGCTGACTTTTGAAAGGTGATCTGCTCAGGGACCTCCAAACTCAACTCTGGGGCAGGCAGAGGTAGGGGACAGGACAGGGGGCCTGGCCTCTGGTGGGTCAGGCGGCCAGTGCAGAACCTGGCGGAGTGCAGCGAGCTGCCCCCTCCCCTCTGCAGCCCCCAGACTGGGAGGGCCCCCTCTCCTCCTGGCCAAATCACCAAAGGGTAAGTGGGCCAAGACAGAGAGGGGCAGGAAGGTAGAGTCAGATCCTTAGGAGGTGGCCCCCCTGTTGGGTGAGACCTGCCCTCTCCTCAGGGACATCAGCACAAGAGACTTGGCTATGGGACGAGCTCAGAGCCCAGAGTCCTCACTGGTGAGAGGGTGGGGGCCTCTCTCAGCAGGGCACAGGCCTGCAGCGTAGCCACTCCGGTGGAAGAAGCAAGGGGGCAGTGGAAAAGAGGAGTTGGGACCCCCTGGGTCCTGCCACGCACCAGGCGGTTGGCCTTGGAACATCACTGAAGCTCTCAGAGTCTCCGTTTGCACACCTGTGCAGTGGGAATGGTGGAGCCCTAATGGGGACCGAGTGAGCTGCCAGTGGGGACCAGAGCTGTGGAACGTCCTGTGTCAATTACTACTGTCACACAGGAGGAAGAGGATGGCAGGGCCGCATCCCAGCCCGCAGACCAGGCTGCTGCTGGCAGCCCTGCTGAGTATGAGCCTCCCTGGGCATGTGGGTGAGTCCAGCACCTCCGTGCAGCACCCTCTTGGCACCTTTCAAGGCACTGCCTTCATACAAGGGCCTCTCACAGGGTCTTGCCAAGACACTCACTTAGCCATTCAACAACCAACCACTGCCCATTTTGAGGGGGAACTGTAAGCCTGAGCAGCGTGGACAAGAACACCCAGGGGAGGGAGGCTTGGTCTAGAGGAGAGAGAAGATGCCCACCCAGAGCACCAAGACACTTGCAGGGTGTGCTGAGGCCTCGAAAGCCAAGCTGAAAAGTTTTATAGGAATTTGGAGGAGAGAGACCGGTGGCCTATCACCTGCTCTCTGAGTGTCTGCAGTCAGCACACGGCTGGGCCAGCTCCTACCGATGAAATTTTGCCTGGCAGTACAGGCCATGTTCAGAGCCTGAAACAGACCACGGTAGGAGTATTTACACCACGGACACTGGCAAACGGTGCAAGTCAGGGCTTCCCCTGCCTCACCAGAGCCACTGGCAAGCATTGACAGCACCCCTGGAGCCCAGGAGACCACCCACTGTGTACACTGGGTGCAAGTAGTAGGTCCCACTGTGATTTTAACTGGAGAGAAGCAAAGGGAGCCCCAGTAATCGTGCAGAAACGCTGGAGTTCTTTGTTTTTTACTTCCTTTGTTTACCCACGACTTACTGTAAGTGAGGCTTGGGCTGGGCCCTGGAGAAACAGTCATAAACAAGGTACCAAGTCCCCTTTACCGTGGAGGGGCAGGCACGGGGATGGCCAGGGTGGCCCCGCCAGCAAGTGGGCCAGGCCTCTGTCTCAGCCCTCACCATCCTTTCCTCCAGACTAGGTTTAAGGCCTAGCTCTGCCAGTTTTTAGCTGGGCTCCCTGGGGAAGAAAACGTACCTGCTGGCCTCCATTCCTTCCTCCGTGACTGGGGAGAGAATCCCCAGCTCCCTCCAATAAGGCTGTGCGTGGGAAAAGGCTTGGTCACTGGTGAGGTCCATCTCAATGGGTCTGCCTGTTTGTCCTCAGCGAACCGTTGCAAGAAGGCCTCGGTGAGTAGCTGCACGGAGTGCATCCGTGTGGACAAGGACTGCGCCTACTGCGCTGATGAGGTGAGCTGCTGCCAGCCCGCCTGCCTTCCTGGGGGCCCCAGCCTGGGAGCCCCACCCTGCCACGCCCCAGCCCTGGCTCTGGCCAAGTCCACACTTGCCACACCCTCAGCCCAGCCTTGGGCCAGGCAGGTGTGGGAGAACAGGTGAGGGTCAGGAAAGTCAGAGGGAATAAATCCAGGGCTGAGACAGCAAGGGGATGGGCACTGCCTCCTGATCTTGTTTCCTTCCGGCCAGATGTTCAAGGACAGGCGCTGCAATACCATGATAGAGCTGCTGGCCGCAGGCTGCCGGCAGGAGAGCATGGTGGTCATGAATGGCAGCTTCAAGATCACAGAGGTGCCTGGAGCAGGGGTCAAGGGAGGTGGGCCTTCCATGCTCAGGGCTGGCTGTTTATGGAGATCCATTGTGTCCCCTGGCTGAGCTGAAAGGCTCCCCCATCGGGCCTCTGGAGTGACCCTCCAAGCCAGCTGCCCCCCTTCCCTGAACACAGGAGACCCAGATTGACACCACCCTGCGACGCAGCCAGGTGTACCCCCAGGGACTGCGGGTCCGGCTGCGGCCAGGCGAGGAGCGACACTTTCAGCTGGAGGTGTTTGAGCCCCTGGAGAGCCCCATGGACCTGTATATACTCATGGACTTCTCCTACTCCATGTCTGACGATCTGGACAACCTAAAGAACATGGGAGAGAAGCTGGGTATGGCGGGGCCAGTGTGGAGGACAGTGGGCCAGGGCATGGATGGGGTGGCCTCCCCCAGCTGGCTGGGCACCTCCTCAGCAGACCAGGGCTCAGCGTAGCTGCAGCCACCTGAAAGGAAAGACAGGACATCTGAGCCCCCCAAGAACACCCTACCCCCTCAGGGGAGGGTCCCAGGCAGACCCCGCGGACCACTCAGGACCTCAGAGAAGGCCCAGGCCGAGTGGGCAGCAGAGCCCTCTGGTCCCCAGAGTACCCGCAGCCAAGAGGCTGAGGTTCAGTCCCAGCTCTGCACCAGCCCCCGTCAGACTCGTTCCCATGCATGACTCTGGGTCCCCCAAGTCCCATTTCCCTCATCTGTAAATAGGGACAAGGGCTACTGTAAGCATGAAATCATACCCAACCTGTGATGTGCCCTCCTAGCCATGCCAGCCCGGTGCCCCTGTGTTGAGGCGGGGACGTGAGAGTCCAGCTGCTCCCTCTTTTTCCTGTCGATTCCTAGCTGCAGTCCTGAGCCAGCTCACCAGCGACTACACTATTGGATTCGGCAAGTTTGTGGACAAAGTCAGCGTCCCTCAGACAGACATGAGGCCTGAGAAGTGAGTGATCCTCTGGGCAGGGGTCTGGGCCGTGCGGCGCGCCCACTCTGCACCCAGGCACTTAAAAGTCTTCTGGTTGAAATGAGCCTCGGGGGTGGTTCCCAGAGAGGGTGGGCAGGGGGCCTGTGGGGTCTTCTGACGCTCTCTCCCTGCCCCCTCTGCCCAGGCTGAAGGAGCCCTGGCCCAACAGTGACCCACCCTTCTCCTTCAAGAACGTCATCAGCCTGACGAAAGATGTGAAGGAGTTCCGCAATAAACTGCAAGGGGAACGGGTCTCAGGCAACCTGGACGCGCCTGAAGGGGGTTTTGATGCCATGCTGCAGACAGCCGTGTGCACGGTGAGTGCTAGCGAGAGTCCTGCCAGCCCAGACCAGGACTGTGCTTTTTACAAGGGCACCAGCTGCCCACTGGCCTGCCCTGGGGCCAAGCTGAGGCCCCCTGCCGAAAGACACCTCTAGGTGGCCCTTGATTACAATCTGGGTTTGGCTGTGCCATGCAGCAAGGTCCCCCAACCTGAGCAGTCACACCCTGCTTTTGTGTTGGCCAGCAAGGCAGACATAAGTCCTGGGGTTCTGGAATCGTCAGTGCCCCGAAGCCAGCCTCCCACCCAATGTCTTTGCTGATGCCACAAGTCTCCAGCTGGGCACCCATCTCCCGTCCCCCATTGTCGGTTTCCCCTTCTCACTGCCACCACTCACATGCTGTCTGTCACACACGTGGCGGCTGCATGCCGTCCGTCCTGCGGCTCAGCTGAGCCCATGCTGGGACCCGCGTTCACTGCCACGCACTACACTTCAATGAGTATCACCAGCAGGCAGAATGCTTGATGGGCATCCCCTCCTTGCCCTTCCCAGATGGACATCGGCTGGCGCCCCGACAGCACCCACTTGCTGGTCTTCTCCACCGAGTCGGCCTTCCACTACGAGGCCGACGGCGCCAACGTGCTGGCCGGCATCCTGAACCGCAACGACGAGCAGTGCCACCTGGACGCCATGGGCACCTACACCCGGTTCAAGGCCCAGGACTACCCGTCTGTGCCCACCCTGGTGCGCCTGCTCGGCAGACACAACATCATCCCCATCTTCGCTGTCACCAACCACTCCTACAGCTACTATGATGTAAGGGGCGGGGTCTCCCCGGGCGAGAGGGTTCGGGCATGGGGCGGGGGTCCATGGACCTTCCCAGACATCCTCCTCCCTTCCTCCCTTTCTTCCTCCCTCCTCTCCTTTCTTCCTTCCTTCCCAAAACTTTTGGCCCCTCCCACCCTGGGAGTGGGCCCTGGTGGGATGGGGAGGTCATATGCCCACCCCCAACCCAGCTTCCAAGCAGAGGAGAGCTAACAGGGCAGGAGCTGGAATACACCAGCAGGTTCTGGGCCTTAGCTTCCCCATCTGCAAAGTGGGAATAACCCCAAAGCTGTTTTCTGGATTCAACAAGAGGATATTTGTCAAGGACTTAGCCCCGGGCGTGGTGTTCTCTCCTGCAGAAGCTGCACACGTATTTCCCCGTCTCCTCACTGGGGCTGCTGCAGGAGGACTCGTCTAACATCGTGGATCTGCTGGAGGAGGCTTTCAATGTGAGGGGTTGCGGGGGCCCCAATCTGAGTCCTTCTGGGGCAGGGCTGCGCAAGCGGCAGAATGGGCAAAAGATGTCTTAAGCCAGGGCTGAGAAACAGGATAGGCCAGTGAGGAAGGGTCTCTGGTGGTCCCTGGGGGTCCTGAGGAGCACACCTTAGCCTGGCCCTGGGTTCCTGCAGGTTCTGCCACCTCGACCCCCTGCCCACCGCCCCAGTCTTCCGTGCACGTGGAGATGGAGCGCAGCCAAGCCAGGCCAGAGTGGGGGAGCCCGGACTCCCCTGCCCAGTCCTCTGACTGCCTGCCCTCCTTTAGCGAATTCGCTCCAACCTGGACATCCGAGCCCTGGAAAGCCCCCGAGGCCTACAGACAGAAGTCACCTCCAAAAAGTTCCCAAAGACAGAGACTGGGTCCTTTCGCATCCAGCGGGGAGAAGTGGTACGCCTCTGTGGGGACCTCGGGGCAGGGAGAGCAGGCACAGCGCCCTGAGGTGGGGGCTCTGCCCAAGCAGAGGTCGTGTGGCCTCCAAGTCAGACAGGCCAGGGTTCAAAGCCCCCAGGCAGACACTTGGGTGGGCTTGGCACTCTTTGTCTTGTCCTCACTGGACAGAGGGGTTAATGAGCATGGAGCTCAGGGGGTTGCTCAGATGAATGAAGGTGGCTCGTGTTGCTGTCGTTGCTGTTGTTGCTCTGACTGTGCCTGGAAGGAGCGAGGGTTCAGCCCTGAAGAACGGTGAGCGGGAGGCTGGGGTCCAGGAGCATCCTCCAAGCTTGAGGGCCAAGAGCCTTCCCTGCCTGGTTGTCCGGCCAGGCCTGCCTTCGATGACAGTGGGGTCCCTGCAGGGCACCTATGACGTGAAGCTGAGGGCCATCGAGCGTCTGGACGGGAAGCCTGTGTGCCAGCTGTCGGCTGCGGACCAGAAGGGCAGCATCCATCTGAAGCCCTCCTTCTCTGACGGCCTCAGGATGGACGTGGGCATCATCTGTGACGTGTGTCCCTGTGAGCTGGTATGACATGGCCCTGCCAGGTGGGAGGGAGAAGCAGGGCTGACCGCCCCAGCCCTGAGTAATGAAGCAGAGCCTCCTGCGGCCGCATCTCCCTTGCGGGGCACCCTGAGGGACAGAGGCAGCAGAACGTCCAGTGGGCCTAGCCCCCCTCCTCCCACACCCCGTCACCCTCTCGTTCCAGCAAAAGGAGGTGAAGTCACCTCGCTGCAACTTCAGTGGCGACTTCATGTGTGGCCACTGCGTGTGCTATGAGGGCTGGTAAGTGTGCGGAGCAAAGCCGGTACCCAGGATGCCAGTGGCTCCCAGAGGGGACTGGGCACACCATGGATGCCCAGCTGAGGGTGGGGTGGCAGGTCATAGCAAGGTGGAACCAGTTCAAAGCACTTTAAAATGCAGAGATATGGCAGATATCTCTGGAAAGACCTGCAAGAACCAGGACTGTGGTGGCTGTCAGGGCGTGGGGACTGGGTGTTAGGGGACAAACACAGGAGGGAGACTTATGTTTCACTCCATACCTGTTGTACCTTTAATATCCTGAACCATGTGCACAAATTACCTAATCAGAAATGAGCTCATACATGAAGGTAGTAAGGGCTTTTTAAGCTTCGAGACACTGAACAAGTCTGTCATAACTTGATGGAGGGACCCTGGGAGGGTCTCAGGGGACTGAGGTCTGAATCTCGGCCCAGCCACTGCTGTCTTCATGACTCAGACCCACGATGGCCCTCTCAGAGTGTCAGTTTCCTCATCCGTAAAATGGAATAGTAAAAGCCCCAGCCGTCCTCCCAGGCTATGGGCATGTGACTGGCACCTTCCTCAGGAGCGGCAAGACCTGCAGCTGCTCCACTGGCTTGCTGAGCGACACACAACCCTGCCTGCGGGAGGGTGAGAACAAGCCGTGTTCTGGGCGTGGCGAGTGCCAGTGTGGGCGCTGTGTGTGCTACGGGGAAGGACGCTATGAGGGTCCGTTCTGCGAATTCGACAACTTCCAGTGTCCCCGCAACTCTGGGTTCCTCTGCAATGGTAAGCTCAGCGGCCCCTGCAGCCAGTGGTTGCCTGGCCCATGCCCTGCCCCAGGCTGGCAGCCAGAATCCCCATGTTCAGACCCAGCCCTCCCCTGGACTCCCTGAGTGTTTCCCCTAAGTCCACACGAACCTGGCCCTCTTTCCCCCTTACCATCTTGATGCTCAAGGCCCTTGCCCCCTGTGTTTAAGGCCCCGGCTCCCCTGAGGTCCTCCAGTCTATGCCCACTCCCTTTCTCCAGTCCCCCATTTCATCGGAGTGAGTCCCACCCAGCTCAACCCTCAGTGGTTGATAGTATATGGATGCCTGTCTTCCCTCTCTCAGAAGACACTACATTTCTAGCACACAGAGCCTGGAGTTACATGTCCTCTGTAGCCCCACAGGGCTACAGTGTGGCCCAGGCCATGGGCACTTAGACCAGGGCTTCTGTCACAGAGCTCACACAGGGGCCACAGGAAGGATTCACTGGCCAAATGGAAGAGAATGAATGAAAATCCACTCATCAAATACTTACAAAGCCCCAGCTGTATAGTTGCCACTGGGAGTTAAGCCCCTACTTTTCTACCTTTCTTCTGTTCTTGCTTTTGTCTGCCATTTCTTCTCTTCAGCTGTCCATCCCACAATGTGTGCATAGAAATGCAAGGAGATCCCAGTATATCTAAAGAAAGACAGATGTTTGGCACAGGCAGAACTACAAGAGAGGAGGGAAGGGAGGAGATGCTGCTGGGGAAGGAGACAGGGCCAGGGTACAAAGGGTTGGGTTTCAGTCCAGGAAAGTTCCAGTTCTAAGTCTAGTCCAAACTTTTTCTTCAAAAGCCAGAAAGTAAGTACTTTCAGCTTTGTGAGCCATATGGTCTCTGTCACAATGCCATTATAGCAGAAAGCAGCTAGAGAAAATATATAAACACATGAATACGACTGCATTCCAATAAAACTTTTGCAAAAATAGGTAGTGAGTTAGATTTGGTTTGCAGGCCATAGTTAATCAGCCCTTATTCTAGTCTAAGGATATTGGGCTTTATCATTTGTGTCAAAAGGAATCATTGGTTTTTATTTCATTTTTTAGCTATTTGTATGTTAACCTTGTATCCAGCCACATTGTTAAACTCACTTATGAAACCTAATAATTTATCTATAGATTATTGATATTTTGTGACTTGATATTTGAAAATAATGACAGTTTTATATATTACTTTCTGATACTTTTGTGATTTATTTGTTTTTCTTACCTTGTTGCATTGGCTAGGACTCATTAGAGTTCTTAAACAGGGGTGACACATGATTGCATTTGTGTTTTGAGACAGTCACTCTGGCTGCAGAGTGGAAGGTAGAAAGTGGAATGGAGCTGGAGAGATGGAGGGAAGGAAATTCCAAGAAAGTGTTCCAAGAAAGTGAGGAAGAGATGTCTCTGACCCTGGCTAGGGACATCTTGACTCCCAAGGTTCAGGTCCCGCAGGGCCACCCCAGCAGGTGGGCAGCCAGGGCTGCAGGTATGAATGTGGTTCTCCTCTCCCTTCCCTTCCCATCTCTGCAGCCCGGGGACACTGCTCCATGGGCCAGTGTGTGTGTGCGACTGGCTGGACGGGCTCAAGCTGTGAATGTCCTCTCAGCAATGCCACCTGCATTGACAGCAAAGGGGTAGGCCTGGGCATGAAGCTGGCAGTGTGGGGTGGAAGAGAGAGCCCCAGTCAGAACCACCCATCCTCTCAGGCAGGGATTGGTGTATAGCTGGCTCAGTGGTCCCTCCTCTTGCCCCAGGGTATCTGTAACGGGCGTGGTAACTGTGAGTGTGGTCGCTGCCACTGCAAACAGCAGTCGCTCTACACAGTGGACACCACCTGTGAGATCAGCCACTCAGCGGTAAGTCTACGATCTCCGGGGTGTGGGGATGGGAACCTCGGGCATGGGGCAAGGCAGACAGGGCTGAGCCTGGTGCCATAGGAGCGGTCCCAGGGTGAGAGGTTGGGGGAGTGGGCCTGGCAGAGGCCTGTCCAGCACAGTGCCGGCCTGCCCTCCTTGCCCACGCAGATCCGCCTGGGCCTTTGTGAGGACTTGCGCTCCTGCGTGCAGTGCCAGGCTTGGGGCACTGGTGAGAAGAAGGGGCATACGTGTGAGGAGTGCAGCTTCAAGGTCAAGATGGTGGATGAGCTTAAGAAAGGTATGGGGGCAGGGACCGAGGGCCAGGGGGTGCTGAGAAACTAGGTAGGGGATAAATGATGGGGCTAGGGGTGTCGCTCATCTAGTGGCTATAGAGCTGGGCAGGGAGCTCATAATCCAGTTTGAGGTTGTGGGGTTCAGAGAGAAGGATTCCAGACCTAGGAGAGGTCACAGGACCCAGACAGGGCACACAGCCCTGGGCAGGGGGCACAACTGAGTAGGGACCAAAGAATATGGGGAGGAGGCACCTGGCTTGAGCAGGGGGCAAATAGCTGAGTAAGGCATGAACACAGCAGGCACACATAAGTGGGCCATGGGGGCACATAGCCTCCTTTCCTCCAGGTCAGATAAGTGTTCTAGAAGCCAAGGTCCTGAGTGATGCCCAGCATGGGGAGTTGAGGGACACAGATTCACAGCCTTTGATGCCCCTGGGCAAAGAGCAAGGCAGCACCCCACTTCACCCTGTCCCTGAGCCAGGGGGCTTGTGTCCTTCCCCAGTGCCCCCTGCCCTGCAGTGGCAGCACGGGCTCCAGAGTAGGAGACATCTCCCCAGGCCCTGGAGTGCCGTGGGGTGGGTAAGGGGTACCCTGCTGACTGTCTGTGGGTGCAGCCGATGAGGTGGTGGAGTACTGCTCCTTCCGGGATGAAGATGACGACTGCACGTACAGCTACACCGTGGAGGGCGACGGCGCCCCCGGGCCCAACAGCACCGTCCTCGTGCACAGGAAGAAGGGTGAGCCGGCGGCCCGGGAGGCGGGCAGCCCATGAGGCCCTGGTGTGGGATGGGCACCGCCTCTCTCCTCTCCCTCCTCTCTCCTGCCTAGACTGCCCACCTGGCTCCTTCTGGTGGCTCATCCCCTTGCTTATCTTCCTGCTGCTGCTCCTGGCCTTGCTGCTGCTCCTCTGCTGGAAGTACTGTGCCTGCTGCAAGGTGAGCGCCCCCCAGGGTCCCCAGCAGGATCCCCACCCCTGCCAGGGACCCAGCCCCCGACCAGGGTCCTTGTAGGTAGCCGCGGTCAGGCAAACCTGTCTTCTGCCCGGCTCTAGTGCCCCGCACCCAGCCTCTCACCTCTGCCAATCATCAGTGGCTGGAACCTGGGAGCAGCAGTCTTGGGGCCAGCCCCACGCAAAGGGCCATGGCAGTCAGCAGGGAAGGAAGGGCCCTGCCCACCAGTGGCTGCCAGTCTCACTGGAGAGAAAAGACAGAAGAGCAAAGCATGGAGAATGGCAGGGCCCAGGAACCTGAACTGTCGGGGCAGAGACAGTGCTCTAGCATCCCAGGTGTGGGGGATCAGTGTGAGCTGCAGAGGGAAAGAATTCTGTGATCAAATACATCTGAGAAACAGGTTTCTTCTCTGCAGGACTTCTCAGAGGCTTTGGTCTGTGCATAGTGAAACTATAAGAGGGGCATGCTTCCCAAATGAGTTTGATCACAGACACTTTACCGACCATCTGGCAGGACCAGGGTTCCACAGCACAAACTTTGGCAACACACTGCCCCTCTGTGCCCCACACCTCAGTCCCGGCACAGCCTTGTGTCCTGGTGTCTGGGGAGGCACTGTTGCCCCTCCAGACATTGGCGTGGGTGGGGTAGAGGGGCTTACCTGGCCTTGGGCAGCTGTCCCAGGCCCTCACCCCCCACCCACCTTGTCTCCTAGGCCTGCCTGGCACTTCTCCCTTGCTGCAACCGAGGTATGGGCCCGGCATTGACGAGGGTAGCAGGGCTGACTGCTCTTTGCCCCCGCTGGGGTCAAGGGCAAGTGGGGGCCAAGTCTGAAACAGTGGGAAGGCTGTAGGGGCCCACTTGGAGGGGTGTGTCTGGGAGGGTAATGGAGGGGCCCCATGCTGAGGGCCCTGCCCCACAGGCCACATGGTGGGCTTCAAGGAGGACCACTACATGCTGCGGGAGAACCTGATGGCCTCAGACCACCTGGACACACCCATGCTGCGCAGTGGGAACCTTAAGGGGCGTGACACCGTCCGCTGGAAGATCACCAACAACGTGCAGCGGCCTGGCTTTGCCACCCACGCTGCCAGCACAAACCCCACGGAGCTGGGTGAGGCCTGGGGCTGTGCACAATAGCTCTTGGCTGTGCTCGGGGCCTAGGGCATGTTCACCACTGTTCCTGGGTCCAGTTCACACCATTTCTATTTTCTCTGGGTGTTGGGTGCAGGCACAGGGTTGGCCACCTTCAACCCTTCCTGATGGTGCAACAGTCCTCAGGTCCCCAGCCAGCCAGTTGTCTCCCCAATCCTACCATGGCTCCTGGAGGGGGCTTCTGGGGTGCCCGCCGTGTAGGGGGCTGACAACCCCCACCCCTACCTGCCTCTAGTTCCCTATGGGCTGTCCCTGCGCCTTGCCCGCCTTTGCACTGAGAATCTGCTGAAGCCTGACACCCGAGAATGTGACCAGCTGCGCCAGGAGGTGGAGGAAAATGTAAGGGTCAAAGAAGTCAGTCCCGGGGCAGCTGGCCTCTGCGATGACTGTGGGAGAGCAGAGGGAAAGCAGCTGTGGAACCTAGGTTTTTCTGGGAAGGAAGGAGGGGCTTTCTCTTTCCTTATGCCTGGTCTGGGGTCATCCTGGTACCTGCTGTTCCCTGTGAATGTTTCCAGAAGGGGACAGGCAGTGTGCATGTCCATGGGCATGCCCCCAGCCAACGCTGAGAGGTCCTCTGGGCCTGTATGGCTCTGGGTAGAGGCTCATGACCCTCCCTTGCCTGGCAGCTGAACGAGGTGTACGGACAGATCACAGGCGCACACAAGCTCCGGCAGACTAAGTTCCGGTGGGTCCTGGCTGCCATGGGTTGGGTGGGAGAGCTGCCCGAACTGCCAATTCCAGGGATCTCCCCAGGCAGACCGTGCCTCTACCCCAGAGACCATCTTTGTCCCCTCTTTGTCTCCACAGGCAACAGCCCAATGCCGGGAAGAAGTGAGTTGAAGACGTGGGTGGGGCAGTCCCAGCCCCAGCTCCCTGCCCCATCTGCCCCCTGCTCCACCCACCCCCATGTCCATCCCACAGGAAGGGAGGGCTGTATGTGTCTGTCATGAATTAGGACCTTCATTCAGCAAAAGCTAATGTGAAGCCCTCACTATGAGCCAGGCCCTGGGCCAGATCCCTGGCAAGCCACAGGGAGCTGAACAGACGCAGTCAGTCCCCGCTCCATCCCTCCTCCAGGCTCTAAGGCCTTGATCTTGTGGGCCAGTCTGGGTGCCAGGCAGGTTTACCAAGAAGACGGACCCGCATTTCACATACCTCTTTCCCAGTTCCTACCCTGGGTCTTGACCCTTAATGAGGAGACTGAGGCAGGCAGAGGCCTCAAAGCAGACGACAGAACTGTGTAATAACAGAATGCAGGCTCGCTGAGCACACCCCCGTCATCACCAGTAAGAACCACTGAGACCAGCATTGTGATCGCTTGCAATGGGCCAGGCCTTTTTCTAAGGGCTTCCCGTGCCTGGTTATCTTGTCCATCCCTCTCAACCCAGGGAGGCAGGTACCACTGCTATTCCTGTTTTGTAGAAGAAGAAACTGAGGTTTGGAGACCTTAAGTACCTTGCCCAAGACTTCTTAGTTATTAAGAAGTAGAGCCAGGTTGTCTGACTTCAGTGCCCGTACCCTTAGCATCTGTGCTGTCCTGCAAATACTTCCTCCATCACCAGCCCTTCTCGGGGAGGCAGGCGGGGGGTACCTCATTTCAGCTTGGGGGGGTGCAGCTGCAGTGGCCTGGCTGAATCTGCAGGGTGTGTGTGGGGGGGACCAGCATGGGCCCTAGGACTGCCCAGGTCTGAAGACCCTACACTTCTTGCTGCCCTGCATCTTGTCCTCTGATAGGGAGAGTATAGGAAGGAGGGGCAGGCAGGGGCGAGTGCCACCGTCCTGGCCAGCCTGATGCCTCCCCACCTGCCCCCCCAGGCAGGACCACACCATTGTGGATACGGTGCTGACGGCACCCCGCTCAGCCAAGCAGGCCCTACTGAAGCTGACAGAAAAGCATGTGGAGCAGGGAGCCTTCCATGAGCTCAAGGTGGCCCCTGGCTACTACACCCTCACTGCAGACCAGGGTAGGTGGACAGGCTCCCTGCACTGCTGCCTTGCGCCTCTCACTCCATGTGGCCTCCAGACCTCCATCTGACTGCCCCCAACTCTCACCCAGATGCCCGGGGCATGGTGGAGTTCCAGGAGGGCGTGGAGCTGGTAGATGTGCGGGTGCCCCTCTTCATCCGGCCTGAGGATGATGATGAGAAGCAGCTGCTGGTGGAGGCCATCGATGTGCCCATGGGCACTGCCACTCTCGGCCGCCGCTTGGTAAACATCACCATCATCAAGGAGCAAGGTTGGTCAGGGTGGGGGAAGCAGGGGGGCAAAAGGGGCCTCTGGGGCCCCTGTTCCTCCTGATATCCAGGTGGAAGTAGGGCCTGGCCATGTGGCCTGGGCAGTTGCTTAACCTCTGTGAACCTTGGTTTCTCCATCTGTAAAGTGGGTATCAGGCTCCTGTGAGGGATGTGTGGCCATATATCTCTGCACATAGCTGTCCCACATCCCTCCCCTTGTTCTCTCCCTCATGGCCTTTGAACTTAGGAGATTGAATGGCTCTCCCTAGGATGTCAGGACGTCCGAGGAGGAAGAGAATTCGGGTGGGCAAGGCATTGCACAATAACACCTGAGCTGCCTCCCCTACCCGCTCTTTAGGGAGCCCAGAGTTCTTGACAGCTGTCCTTTCAGCATTCAGAGGGCCTGCTCTGGTCTCTGACCCCTCCTTCCGCCTGCTTCAGGACCACAGGACTTTGTCCTGCTCTGTCCCCGGCCCTTGGTCTCCAGTTTTGCTGCAGCCTAGCCACCTTTCTGTGCCCTGATCCTTCCAGGATGTCAGTTGGACACTATTCCAGCCCCCTCAACTTTTTCCCTTCCTCTTCCCTACCCAGAGAGCAGTGGGTGAGGGGTGACAAGCTGAACCCTGGAGTCTGGGCTTGGCGGAGTCAGAGGGAGTGTGGCAGTTGAGAGGGACTGAGGCCGGGACTCTCTGACCGGCGCCCGCGCTCCTTGTAGCCAGTGGGATAGTGTCCTTTGAGCGGCCTGAGTACTTGGTCAGCGGTGGGGAGCAGGTGGCCCGCGTTCCTGTCATCCGGCACACCCTGGACAATGGCAAGTCCCAAGTCTCCTACCGCACACAGGACAACACAGCACAGGGCAACCGGGTAAGACTCTGCCATGGGGTTGAGGGCACATCCCAGGGGCCTGACGGGAGCAGGACATGGCAGCTGCCAGTCACTGGATGCTGTGGCGCTCCTGGCTGGCCTCCCAAGGACGTGCCCCCTGCTCCTGCCACCCTGCAGCAGGGTGTCTTGCTTACCAAAAGTCCCGGTGAGGCCCCATCAGTGCCAGGGACATGTTCAGACCATTCGTGTCCCCTTCTAGCAACCCGGGATCCACCAGGGCAGGCAAGCCGATTCAGATACACACACTCCCTGTCTGCCCCAGTCTCGGGCTTTGGGCTCCTGGCCACACCCTCTTTCCTTGGTAGGACAGTTCCCATTACTGCTCCGATGAGCCCAACTAAAAATCCCAAAGAATTTGCATGTCCATAAATTTCATTGCATATGCCATATTATACAAGAGATTAATATTTTGGTATTGAGCTATTTTTTAAAACATTTCTGTTATTTCCCAATTTTTTATTTTGAGAAGCTTTAGACCTACAGATAAAAAGGAAAGACTAATAAAATTAGCACCCATTTACCCTTTACATAGATTACCAGTTGTTAATGTTTGCTTCTGTGCATATATGCATGTGTACATGTGCCGATGTATCTGTAGATCTATACCTCTATCTCCATAACTGCAGAGAGAAAGGGAGAGAGAGGTGTGTTTGTTTAATTTGTTGAACTATTTAAAGTTATAGACATCCTGTAGACCCTAAGCACTCCGGCAGGCACCTGCTAAGAACAAGGTCGTTCTAAAACACTACAACATAACTTACGACCAGACTGAAGAAATGTCACCATGTACTTGTACCTAACAATTAATATATATTCTGATCTAGGCATGTTTACATGTCCTTTTGACCCTTGTTCCCTCAACCCAGGAACCAGTCTAGAATCTGGCATTGCATTTTGTTGTCATATGTCCTTTAATCTCTTTTAATCTAGAACATACCTCAGCTTTGTCTTTTGCGACTTGATATTTTTGAAGTGTCCCCCTAGGTCAATTGTCTTGCAGGAAGACTCCTGCCTTTCTAACACTTCCTGTTTCCCAGATGACGCAGTGCCTGGAATTGCAATGTTAGCTTGAAGCGCCACCTGGTGGTCATGTGTCAGAAGGACACGCCCCTCGGTAGTTGAGCCACCACACATGTACATGGGCACATACACGATCATCCTGGGATGTTCAGGAAAACTCTGGGGCATTGCAAGAAGAAAGCTGGAGCTGATGGAAGCACCTCACCCTAGTGGGATCTCAGATTTCAGAGCCACGGTGTAGGGATAGTTCCTTCCTCCCTGGGTGGGACCTGCACATCCCAGTCCCTGCACCCACCTCCCAGAGGCTGCCTGTGTGGGACTTTCCTTATCTCCTGTGCATCCGTCTCTCTGCCTTGGTTCAAATCCCAGCTCCACCACAACCACTTGTGTGAATTTGGGCAAGTTTTTCCACCTCTGTGTGCCTCAGTTGCTCTTCTGTAAAATGGGTCAATTATAAATCTCACAATGTATGAGACTCAAATGAGCTAATATTTGTAAAGTGCCTGACACACGGGAGGTTCCCTATAAACATGAGCCATTTCTTGTCCACGTGGGACAGTTTCTGCAGAATCCATGAGGTTGGAGGGAGCATGTGGCCATGACTCATCCCCCTGCCCTGGTCTGACTCTGACCCCTGCCCACACCCAGGACTACATCCCCACGGAGGGTGAGCTGCTATTCCAACCCGGGGAGACCTGGAAGGAACTGCAGGTGAAGCTCCTGGAGCTGCAGGAGATGGACTCCCTCCTGCGGGGCCGCCAGACCCGCCGCTTCCACATTGAACTCAGCAACCCCAAGTTTGGGGCACGCCTGGGCCAGCCCTACTCGGCCACTGTCATCATTGGGGACGGAGGTGGGGAGAGCCTGGGGTCAGCCTAAGCAGGTGGAGAGGGAGGTCTCGGGCCTCTCAACTGAGGTTGCCAATCTTAGCAAGTCAAAATACAGGATGCCCAGTTGAATCTGAATTTCAGACAACAATGAACACATTTAGTATAAAAATGTCCCCAGCAATATTTGGCATATACTTCTCCAAAAAAAAGTATTTATTTGTTGTTTATCTGAAATTCTGATTTAACTAGAGGCCCTGCTCCCAACCAGAGAAGCTGAGGTCTGTTGTCTTCCCTAGGCCTGTGGGTGGTGCTGTGAATACCACCGTTAGGCCTCAGCCCTTGACTTCAACCTCAGTTCCAACTAAAATGTGGGTCTTTTCCCAGGAGGGGTGAAAGAATTGGTTCTGAGTCCTTAGCTTCCAGTGTGGTGGTGTCTGGGAGCCCGCCCCCAGAGCAGGGTCCCTGGAAGGTGGGAGAGGAGGAAGGGTTCTCAGGGCAGTAGAGAAAGGAAGGAGCCAGTGCTCTCCTGTGGAGCATTCCCTTGCCTGCCAAGGAGACGAACGCACTCCTCCCTCTCCTGCCTCCAGAGGCTGCCCTGGGCCCGCCACCAAGCTGTAGGTTGCCCTCTGCTGCACCAGAGGCCAGGGTGGGCAGGTGTCACTGGAGTGCCATTGGGAGAAGGAGCCTTTAACTGAGTCTCTAGAGCTCTGTGGTGGGGAGGGTGGGGTCCTGCCTCCCCTCAAAGAGAGCGTGTCTGAACTGGATGACCTGCCCCGACTTGACCCACTATAGATGAACTGGACCGGAACTTCGTGAGCCAGACCCTGTCATCATCCTCATCCCCCCGTGGTGACCTGGGTGCCCCACAGAACCCCAATGCCAAGGCTGCTGGGTCCCGGAAGATCCACTTCAACTGGCTTCCTCCTCCTGGCAAGCCGACAGGGTACAGGGTAAGGTGGGGGGCAATAACGGAGGTGGACTGGGGAGGCCTGGTGCCCACTGGGGAGGTGGGCTGCCTGAGGAAGAGGGGAGGGCATGCTTGTCGCCAGTGTGCCAAGCACCCGTGGACGACAGGAGCCCCACCTGTGCCAGGGAAGAGGGAGGACCCATTCATGAGTTTGCAGACATTTTCCCTCCTTCCTGGAATGTGGGTCCTCCCCCGACCAGTGTGAACCTGGCACGTCACCAACACCTCAGTGTTTCATCTATGCTAAGGGGACAATAAAAACAGAAGGTCAATGGAGTGATGAGCAGCTCTGGTGCTAGCCGCCCCCACTGACCATCCCCTCTCCTGGGAGCAGGTGAAGTACTGGATCCAGGGTGACTCTGAGTCTGAAGCCCACCTCCTCGACAGTAAGGTGCCCTCAGTGGAGCTCACCAACCTGTACCCGTACTGCGACTACGAGATGAAGGTGTGCGCCTACGGGGCGCAGGGCGAGGGCCCCTATAGCTCCCTGGTGTCCTGCCGCACCCACCAGGAAGGTGAGACCTCACCACGTCTGTGTGTCCCCCAGCTACCTGATGCCAGCGTGCCCAGCCTGTACCCCCCCACCTCCCAGAACTCTGCCCTTCCTCTGCGGCTGACAACTCTCTTCCTGCACCTCCCCACCCCCAGTACCCAGTGAGCCAGGGCGTCTGGCCTTCAATGTCGTCTCCTCCACGGTGACCCAGCTGAGCTGGGCTGAGCCAGCCGAGACCAACGGCGAGATCACAGCCTATGAGGTCTGCTATGGCCTGGTCAACGAAGACAACCGTAAGGACCTGGACCCCTCCTGCTGCCCCAGGGGTGGAGACAAAGTGGGAGGAAAGTCACACTGTATTGGTCAGTGGATGCGCCCCACACATCTGGTTGCCTGAGGCATCATTAGGTTTGTGGTCAGGCTTGGTCTGGGTTCCATTCCAAGGTCAAGCTCGGAATCTCGCAGGGTGGGTGGGAATGGAAGGCCTGAGATTACATTTATGCAATAGGCTCACAGGCCCATGTGGGTGCCTTCTCATACAGGTAACCAGAGTCGCTCATTTCCACAGAGTTCTCTTAGGGCCAAAGTAAAGTAGACAGACTTAGCAAATAAAAATAGAGGATCCCCTGAATTTCAGATAAACAATTTTTCTAGCACATTTCATGCAGTATTTTATCAGGCAGCCGTAGGCCAGAGTGCCTGGCAGAACTGTTATTTCTTCTGAGACCTGGAAGGAGGGAAGGGTGGGCGACCCCTGCCAATTGCCCAAATGAGAAAGCATTGGAGGGAAATTGGTTCTGCCTCTCACCTGGTTTAGGGAACCCCTCCTTGCTCCCTCACTTCTGCTTGGTCAGTTCCAGGAATGGGGAGCTCACCACCCCCATACGGCCTTGGACCCTAAAGCGGGTCAGGCTGTGCACTCCCAAATTGGCCCAGCAGGGCCGGGGGCAGAGGCCAGTGGGACGGCTCCAGGCGTCAAGCCTGTTGTTCTTCACTAGCCAGGTAGACCACACAAAACCTTCTCAGCAGCCGCATCCCACCTGTGGCTTATTCTGGTTCACAACACCTGGTCCACCCATGGACCACTGTCAGGAAGCCTCCTCTGAGCCGGACTTCAATCCCAGGAGTGATACAGACCCCAACAAAAGTTCATCCCTGAGGCTGTGGCTACAGCCTGCTGGGGCCTCGCCTGTGCCAGGAGTGTGCTGGGCAGGGCACCAGTGTGGTGGTGTGTGCCCCTCCTCCACCGCCTACCAGCTGCCGGAGATGGGAGAGGCCTCTCCCAGGCTGCTGGGCCTCCATCAACCAATTGTTTTTGAGTACAGTTGTTTGCTGAGGTAGACATCAAGCTCACCAGGTGTTTTCTAGTACCCTCTGGGCCTCTTTGGAAACTAGGACCTTGGCCTCCACTTTTGTACCTTCCCTGATTTCCCAGAAGCTTCCAGCATGGTGGGCCCCCTCTCCTCCGGGCCTAGGCACCGTAACCCGCTCAGAGCAGCCAGGGTCTCTTCCTCCTTCCTCCCAGGGCTGCATGTGTACTTCTGTGTGTGAGTCAAGGATTGTTGACACCACTGGCTCTCCTGCACCCTCCACTCCACCCTGACACCCTCAGCTCTCATTAGCCTCAGCCTTCCTGAAGTGCAGCACCCCTGAGCCCACCCCTCTGCTCCCATCCTTATGCATCCCCACCGCAGGGCAGCCATGCTGGGTGTTCAGCTGTCCCCACCTTAGCTTCCTCAGCAGAGCATTTGGGGTTTGGTAGTGGACAGTGTGACATAGATGGTGACCACATCCTCACCTCTGGAGTGAGCTTCACACAGAGGCACCATGGACACAGGACCATTTACCAATCAGTAGAGGCGACAGTGGGACTAACTTGAGTCTAGTCCTGGCCCTGGCACTTAACGTATGGACAAGCCCTGCGGAGAGTTGTTGACATGGCTCTAAACCAGTCACGCCGGGCTCTTGGGGGCTTGGCATGCCGCATATCAATAGCTGCCTGCTCCCTGAGCCCCCTGAGAGCCATGTAGCGGAGCTGCTGCCTCAGAGAGGGCTGGGACCAGGCTGGAACCTGGAGGACCCCTCTGAGGAGCTCTCCCTGACCCAGGACCCATCGGGCCCATGAAGAAGGTGCTCGTGGACAGCCCCAAGAGGCGGATGCTTCTCATCGAGAACCTGCGTGAATCCCAGCCATACCGCTACACAGTGAAGGCGCGCAACGGGGCAGGCTGGGGGCCAGAGCGGGAGGCCATCATCAACCTGGCCACCCAGCCCAAGCGGCCCATGTCCAGTGAGTGGTGGGAGAGGAGGTACAGGGCAGACGGGAAGACAGGAGGCCTGCCCTGGGACCCTGGCTCACCCCCTCCCACCCCTGCAGTCCCCATCATCCCGGACATACCCATTGTGGACGCCCAGAGTGGGGAAGATTATGAAAACTTCCTCATGTACAGTGACGACGTACTACGTTCCCCAGCGGGCAGCCAGAGGCCCAGCGTCTCTGACGACACTGGTGAGTGGGCCTGGAATCCACGAAAGGAAGGTGGGAATCCTGGGGAAGGGGCAGGGCTGTCACTGGTGTCCAGAGAGAAAGGGGCCAGTGACCACTGAGCATAGAGGTCAAGACTAGAAGTCTCCTCTCAGCCCCAGATGAACAGCCGAAGAGCCTGCCATTTGGCAGTTACTATATTGGTGCTGGGAACAGAGGGGACAAAACTGACATGGCCCCCATGAAATCATGTGCACACCTGGGCATGAGGGCAGACAGATTATGTGCATGCGGGCAGATGCACACAGGATCGTGCAAGTGTGCATGGCTCATGCACATGGAACCACATGCAAACACAGCTGTGGATGGAGCTGGGACCTCTTAGGCTGCCTCCCAGGGCTGGCGCTATGTGGGAGGCAACGGGCATGAGCCCAGAGCAGCCCTCTGGCTGGGGCCAGCAAGGCAGGGCCCCTCACTGGCCCTACTCCTCCTCCCTCCTGACTCCCTGCAAGGAGCCCACAGCTGGGAGTCCCTGTTACTCAGTTTTAGCTCTGGGACGTCAGATGAGTTGCTCACCTGCTCTGTGACTCAGTTTCCTGATCTGTAAAATGGAATGCCAATCACACTGCCATGAGCAAAAATCCTCCAGGATTTGTATTTTCTTCCTTGCCTATGCCTCAGTCCCCACTATGAACACACACCTGCCCCCATGGGGCCAAGCCCAAGAGTCTTGAGCAAGGTTTTGAAGGTCTGAGGTAAGGAGCAGCTGGTATGCATCAGGTGCCCCAGCTCAGGGGCTACTAACACTATCTGTAACTCACCCTGTGGCTCCTGGAACTGTCTCTGGGAGGCACGCAGGGGAGACCTGACTCTCCACTAGACAGGTGGGAAAGTGAGACTCAGGGCAGGGACGCCTCATGGCTGGCGACAGAGCCAGGGCCACCGCCGCTCTCCTGGCTGGTTTCCAGGCTGCCCTCACTCATCTGGAAGGGCTCCTCTTCCGCTTGGCAGGCTGAAGGTCTCGCCTGCCGCGGGGCTCCCCGCCATCCGCCCCCATCCCAGAGAGCCCGCGGACGGGCTCACGTCGCGGCGCCGCCGCCTCCGCCCCGCCGGGCCCCTCCCGCAGCCGCCCGCGCCCGCCGGCGGTGCCAACGGGGCCCTTCGTTGTTCCCAAGGCGGCGGCTGGAAGTTCGAACCCCTGCTAGGGGAAGAGCTGGACCTGCGGCGCGTCACGTGGCGGCTGCCCCCGGAGCTCATCCCGCGCCTGTCGGCCAGCAGCCGGTGCTCCTCTGACGCTGCCGAGCCGTCCCGCGGCCCC
Organism: Smutsia gigantea; assembly: GCA_032199065.1. Lineage (NCBI taxonomy): Eukaryota > Metazoa > Chordata > Mammalia > Pholidota > Manidae > Smutsia > Smutsia gigantea. Next base: position 134,618 of record JAVSCE010013077.1, read on the forward strand.
CCGGACGACGGCGCCCGCGGGGGCGCAGGGGGCGCGGGCGGGGAGGGCGGCAGCCTGGCTCGCAGCGCCACGCCAGGGCCCCCCGGAGGTGACGGGCTCTGAGCGGTGCGCCCCACCCTGCACTCACCTAGGCTCACTGGTTTCCTGCCTCAGGGCCCCAGCCTGGGCCTCTGACGTCAGGCTGACCATTAACGCCCCTGCCTAGCCAGGGGGTCTGCCACTGCTCGAGGCAGACCCCCCCAGAGCCAAGGAACCCCCAGGGCATACAACTTCAGCATTCTGTTGTGTGCAGTGGGCAGGCCCAAGGAGACCCCCTCAGAGGTCTCCCAGGGACACAGAGGCATTTGGACTCTCCCCAAATGCAGGGGCAATAAGTCTCCCAGCTAGGGGGAGTGGCATCCTGCCAGGCCAGATGACCTGGGTTGCAGGCATGGCCGTGTGGGCCCGTGGACTCCTCCAGAGACACGGGGCTTCTGCCTCTGGTGGGCGGAGGGAGGCTGGCTGTATTTATGCCAAGACCCAGAAAGTAGGTAATCCTGGGAGTTCGTAGGGCCACAGCCTGCCCGATGGGGTTCTGGGGCTGGGCAAGCCTGCCCAGGTGACCTTGACCTCCTTCCACAGAGCACCTGGTGAATGGGCGGATGGACCTCACCTTCCCGGGCAGTGCCAACTCCCTGCACAGGATGACCTCAGCCACCACCACCTACGGCGCCCACCTGAGCCCCCAGCTGGCCCACCGGGTGCTGAGCACATCCTCCACCCTCACTCGGGACTACCACTCGCTGACCCGCACGGAACACTCCCATCCGGCCACGCTGCCCAGAGACTACTCCACCCTCACCTCCCTCTCCTCCCACAGTGAGTGCCCACCGCCAACCCTGCCTGTCCTGCTGACCCACCCTCTCTTCCAGCTCCAGGAGGCTCCGGCCGCTGGTTTGCTGCCCCCCACTGCCCAGCCTCCAACACACACACTTCCTGCCCCCTCACTCCTGTTTTGTCCCGCCCTAGGCCTCCCTCCCATCTGGGAAGACGGGAGGAGCAGGCTTCCGCTGTCCTGGGCCCTGGGCCGGGCTCAGGTGAAGGGGTTCCCCCACTCTGGGGACTCACGAGATGCTATAATTCTGGCTGCGCAGCCTGCAGTGCCCTCTCGGGGCCCAGGTAGTACAGGGGTGGCCATCCTGTGTCTCCACAGCTGTCTTGCTCCATCTGTCACTCATCCACCCACGGCAGCCACTTCTCATGCTCACCGCGCCCTCCATCCCATCCACATCAGTGCTGATGCCTAACGCAACCTCTGACCTTCAAGGGGTGCTGGGCTGGGCCAGGAGAGGGGCCAGGCCAGCTGAGTACAAGCGGGGGACTGGCTGAATCATGGTGCTCCCCCTTTTGGTACAGGCAGGGCCCACACCCACTCTGAGGATGTGGGGGGGTGCCAGGTGGCCTGGATAGGGTGTCGCAGGTGGGATCAGGCCAGGCTGAGAATAACGTGGCTCCACCTGGCCAGTGCTCAACATAGACAAGAGCTGAGGAAGGTCAGGGAATAGAACTAGGCCTCCTGCCCAAGGACCCCAACACAGGCTGATGGTGGCCTCTTGTCTTCAGGCACCCACTTGGGGACAGGCCTGCCCCACACACCCACCCGCCTAGTGTTCTCAGCCCTGGGACCCACGTCTCTGAAAGTGAGCTGGCAGGAGCCACAATGTGAGCAGGTCCTGCAGGGCTACAGTGTGGAGTACCAGCTGCTGAATGGAGGTGAGGCGTGGCTGCCGGTGGGATCTGCCCAAGTCCCTTGATCATTAACACCCCCAACCCAGCCTTTCTGAGAGGGTCTTTCACTTCCATGCCCCACTGCCCTCACTGCCACCTCTCTCAAGTCTTCATCTATCCCCCTGGGCCTCTCTCCAGGTCACTCCTTCTGCTTGGTTTTGCCTAACAAGGCCTCATTGCCCTAGGGACCCCGGGCCAATGCGGGCCTTTGCGGGAATTTGGAAGTGGCATGTCTCTGGGCAGACAAACTTGCAGCATGACCCGGGCCCATGAACAGCCAGATCATCCCTTGTTTATAGTCTACAGCCTGAACAACCAGCCATACCGTACTTGGCTGACCCCCACTGTACCCAAACCACAGCTAATCCTGGGTGGATGACCAGGTCTTGGTGGCAGCCTAGGGAAGGAGTGGGATCAGGCCAGGGTGGAAATAGCGCTGCTCCACTGTCTGCACCCGCTCCCGCCAGGTGAGATGCATCGACTCCACATCCCCAACCCCAGCCAGACTTCTGTGGTGGTGGAAGACCTTTTACCCAACCACTCCTACGTGTTCCGTGTGCGGGCCCAGAGCCAGGAAGGCTGGGGCCCAGAGCGTGAGGGTGTCATTACCATTGAGTCCCAGGTGCACCCCCAGAGCCCACTCTGCCCCCTACCAGGTGAGTTGCCCTCTCCCACCCCCACGGCTGACCCCATCTCCCCGCCACACACTGACTCTCTTCTCTTCCTCCCCCAGGCTCTGCGTTCACTTTGAGCACCCCCAGTGCCCCAGGCCCACTGGTGTTCACAGCCCTCAGCCCTGACTCCCTGCAGCTGAGCTGGGAGCGGCCACGTAGGCCTGAAGGGGATATCCTTGGATACCTGGTGACCTGTGAGATGGTCCACGGAGGAGGTGCGGCCTGCCCCAGGGTCAGGGGTGGCCAGGAAAGAGGTGGAGGAGGGGGCCACAGAGACTAAACAACACTTCCCTACTCAGAGCCAGCTACCACATTCCTGGTGGATGGGGACAACCCTGAGAGCCGGCTGACGGTGCCAGGCCTACGGGAGAATGTGCCCTACAAGTTCAAGGTGCAGGCCAAGACCACTGAAGGCTTCGGGCCAGAGCGTGAGGGCATCATCACCATTGAGTCCCAGGACGGAGGTAGGGGGCCTCACCCCCTCTTCATCCCTACCCCTTCCCCAGCCGTGCCTTCTAGCACCGCGCCCTGACTGGCCCTCTGCCCCCCCAGGCCCCTTCCCACAGCTGAGCAGCCACGCCGGGCTCTTTCAGCACTCACTGCCAGGCGAGTACAGCATCACCGCCACCCACACCAGCACCTCCGAGCCCTTCCTGCTGGGTGAGTTGCCAGTGGGCAGGGGAAGGAAAGGCGGTACTCCTGGCTCTATTCAGGGAGTACAGAGCTAACAGAGGAAAAGGGACAGGGACCCAGGCAGAGTCCCTCAATGCCTCTTCCCCTGCAGATGGACTGACCCTAGGGTCCCAGCACCTGGAAGCAGGTGGCTCGCTCACCCGGCACGTGACCCAGGAGTTTGTGAGCCGGACACTGACCACCAGTGGGACTCTCAGCACCCAGGTGGACCAACAGTTCTTCCAGACCTGAGCCCCCACCCAACCAGTGTCCTGGAACCTGGGCCCCCACCTTGCCCCCTCTCCCTGGCTCTACTTTGGCTACTCCATCCTTGGACCCCTAGCAGCTCAGCCCAACTGCATGCTGATTACAGGACTGGCACCTCTTCCCAACAGTAAAGGGTAGGTGTTCTCTGGGAGGTAGGAAGGGGGCTAAGGTCCCCAAAAGCCCTTTGAGCTGCCATCCCATCCCCATCCCCCAAGGCCCAAGCCCATTTGTAACCATTAGGACCAGCATGACAAGGACCCAGCTTTGTTCTGCACTTAATAAAAGATTTTGGTACTACGTGGCCCTGCCTGTCTGATCTTCCAGGGCCTGCCCAGAGCAGGGGAGCAGTTCTGACACCAACCCTTCTGTGACTCCCGAGCACACGCACACCCCTGGAGGCAGGCAGGTATAATGGTTGGAGGCACAAGTTTACTGAGCACCCACATGCAGACAGCAGGCAGCAGAACATGGAACTTGTGCCCGCCGTGTGCGTCCCAGGGGAGTGCCTCACAAATGCAGCACCTTGGCGCCATCAGCCGCCTGAGACAGGTAGAAGGTGGCAGAGCCGCTGTACTGCTCCTATGGGAGAGGCAGGTGGGGATTGAGCCACAGAGCCCCGGGAACCCCTTCTCCCGCCCCCTGGGCTCTGGCACCCACTCACCTGTATACGCTGCATGGCCTGGGCGGTGGCAGAGGCTTCCAGCAGGGTCACAGTGCAGCCACCAAAGCCACCGCCCGTCATGCGGCTGCCGTAAACCCCAGGCACAGAGAGCGCGGCCTCCACCAGTTGGTCCAGCTCGGGACAGCTCACCTCATAGTCATCCCTGCAGGGGATGGAGGAGGGGGCGGCCTGGACTCAATCCCACCCAGCCCTGGGGACAGCCAGTACTCAGAGGTGCCTTGCAGCCGGGGCCCTCACCTAAGCGAGTTGTGACTCTCTACCATGACGCGGCCAAAGGCTTTGTAGTCACCGCGGTTCAGGGCGGCCGCTGCCTCGGCCGTGCGCTGGATCTCACCCACGACGTGCCGTGCTCGCTGGAAGCCCTCCTTGCTCACCAGGTCTCTGCCAGCTGAGAAGGAAAAGGGGTCAGCCAACCCACCACCCACCTCTGGGCCCCTGCAGATGTGGGGAAGGGGACAGGAGGGCTCCAGGGTGATGGCCGTGAGGGCGGCAGGCTGGGTTGGGGGAGCCTCCAGTCAGAGACCTGGTTCTGATGAAGCTGTAGGTAGAACCTTTCATTGGTGACTAAGGTTTCAGAGCCTCCACTCCTCGGCCATAAAATGGGACACCTGCCTCACTTGGGACACAGCGAGAATGAGCGAGCAAATGTGTGTAGAGCTCGAGTAGGGTGCCTGACACATGGTGGGTGCCCAATGAAAAGCTGTTTAAGCCCCAGACTCTTGGTGCTTCCACGGTGATGCCTTCAAGAGGTCACTGCAGAGCAGGACGGACTAGTCTTGCTGATGTTTGTTCTGGAGCAACAATGGAGGGTCCAAGGGCGCAGTCCAGGCAAACAGGAGCAGGCACAGGGCACGCGAGGGACGCACAGGCTGTCCCGTTGGCTTATGCTGGGGGCAGGGGACAGCAGGCTGAGCCAGGACCGGCAGCCCTCGGTGCCAGGGAACTTTGCTACTTAATTCCGTCTGCCTGCCTTAGAGGTTTTGGAGCAGGAGAGGGACAGAGCTGAGCTCCAGCAGACACAAGTGCCAGCCTCGGGCAGAAGGCCCACGCTGGGAGACGTGGGCGCCAGAAGCCCAGAAGGCAGGGGTTAAGCACTCAGAGGCCAACAAGGGGCCTGGTGTGGGGAGGAAGGAAATGAGGGAATGGGGTCTGAGACAAGAGTGGGAGAGAACAGGGAGGACTCAGAGGTGACTGACAGGTTTCAAATGGGGGATAAGGATGAGGAAATAACACCCAAGAGGAAGCCAAGAGAAGCCTGCAGGGGAGGGAGGATGAGGAGCTGGGCTGAGGTCAGGGAAAGGCTCCAGAGCCCCAGGTGGAAAGGGGGGCTATGGCCAGGGAAGCAAGGAGCCACAGGCTCCCAGTATGTCCTTGCTGGAGCAGTGGTGGCTGGTGCCGTGGGCTGAGGACAAAGCCTGGGCTGGGCACGGGAAGACTAATGGGGCCTGTGAACAAGCAGGTCCGGCTGCTGAGGGAGAGCAGTCCACGGGTACAGGGGATCCCCAGGAGAGAGGCCTCTCCTGGCAGGGGACAGGGGCAGGCGGATCCGGAAGACTAAGAACTGAGCGGAGATGCTCATGGCATCAGGTACCCTTCTGAGATTGGCAAGGACATGAGAATCAGTTTTAGGATGAAAGAAAGCTGGGCATGTGTTCAAGCAGAAGGGGAGAAGCCAGGCAGAGAACAGGGAGGAGGGGAGGCGTCAGACAGTGGGTGCAGGCGTCTGGGGAAGGCAGAGGGAAGACCCCAAGGAGTGTTCAGAAGGGCTGCGGTGGAGGAGGGATGGCCAAAGTATTCAAGTGTGAAAACTGGCCAGTGTCACCTGCACAGAGCAGGCAGAGCAGGTCTGAACATGAGAGTTCACCAAGGAGGACAAGATGGTCCCACCGGGCTGGCCAGTGTCCCTGAAATGGGCACAGTCACACTGCCAGGGAGGTCACAACTCCCAACACCCAAAGCATGGCCCCAAGGTTAAGAGTATGGACTGTGGAGCTAATCTGCCTGGTTCAGTCCCAGCACTGCCACTTACTGTAGATTCCTTATCAAAAAAAGAATAGTATCTGTTCTACAGAGTTAGACAGAATTAAGTGAGTTGATATTTATATGACCTTCAAGCTGTTAACAGACTACCTTCCTGACCATGTGTATCAGGGACCTCAAAAATACATCTATCTTTTGACTTTGAAATCCTGCCCCTAAGAATCTAATCCTAAGAAAATAAGAGAACACAGAGAAAGACTTATGTATAACAGTATTCATCACAGTGTTAGGTGGGATTATCAGAAAATGGTTAAGTAAGTTACGGGTGCACTTATATGCTGAAATGTTACGTAGTTTTAAAAAGCCATGTTAATGATGGGCTTTTGACAGCATAGGAAAGGCTCTGGGATAATGTTAGTAAAAAAAAAAAAAGGGCAGGTAACAATATTGCACCTACTCAACTCTGAAAATACAGATGTAGAAAAACACAGGAAGGAAATATGGTAACATTGTTAATGGTGGCTATCTCTGGGTCCTGGCATTGTAACTTATTTTCTTTTTTGTATCTCTCTATTTTCCAGAGTGGAAGCCTAATTCTCATATTAGCAAAACCAATACTAAGATTTCAAGCAGGGCTCTTAGGATGGAGCCCCAGTTTGCAGTGTTAGGGAGAGCGGGCAGAGCATGGCAGAAGCCCCCTGGAGATGAGGGAGTGCATGGGAGGGTCCAGGACACCCCGAGGGCCTAGCAGCCCCACAGGGTCCCCAGCCACGTCCAGGACAGAGCACACCCAGCCAGCTCTCACCCTCCAGCTCCTCCAGCTGCACCTCCCGAAGGCTCTCCTTGCCCAGTGCCCGAGCCACTTCTTCACACTGGCGCCGCCGCAATGGGTATTCACTGGAGCCCAGTGAGTGGCGGACATTGGAGTTGGTGATGAGCACAGCCAGCTTGGGGTCTGAAAGTGGCACCAGGCTAGTCTCCAGGGACCTGGGATGGAGTTACAGTGGGGAAGATGACAAGGCCAAGTGTCTGCTTGCCATGCCAAGCAGTGGGCATGCTCCACCCAGCTCCTGATGAGGCGGAGGGTACAAGGGGAGCCCCTGACCTGCAGTCGATGAGCAGCGCATGGCCTTTCTGCCCCAGCAGTGCGATGAGCTGGTCCATGATGCCACAGGGAACCCCTGCGAAGCTGTGCTCAGCCTTCTGACACACCTGTGCCCGGGCAGTTACTGCCCCCGAGTCTGTGGCACAGAGTAAAGTGGGAGGCTGGGGCCCAGGAGGGAGCCCAGGGGGGTGGCAGTGGGAGCAGCGGTGCTCTAATGAGACTCTGGGGAGACCCCATCCCCACCCTCCTCCTGAAGCCCCAGTAGGTGGAGAAGCTCTGACCACAAGGAGACCTCAGGGAAGAAGGGCTGGGTTGGGGGCTGGGGTCTAAGGTACCTGGGCAGAGCTGCTGCAGGAAGGTATATGTGGCCACTTCCAGAGATGCTGAGCTGGAGAGCCCCCCCCCCAGGGGCACTGAGCTGACCACCACTGCACTGAAGCCAGGGAGGGGGCCAGCTATAGGGAAAGGATAGGAGATGGTAAGACGGGCTGTCCGACAGGATAAGCACAGGAAGGGCATATAGTTTGGTATGAAGGGAAGCAACTGCCTGGCAGCTGCTTCCAGGGATGAGTCTGAATTATCAGAGGCCACCAACCTGCTGGGCCAAGGGGTCTACACCCTCCATCCTTCTACCCTAAGGTTCCTGGGACATAGTCTTCCTAGTTCTCCACCTGGTTTAGGGCTCTGGAGGCCAACAGACTAAGGTCTGAATACTGGCTCCAACAATCATGTAATGGGCAAGCCAGGGCAAGTTCTGGTACCTTTTGGGCATCAGTTTCTCACCTGTACCATGGGGATGCTCTACCCTGTGAGACTACCTCACAGTGGATTAGCTAACAAGCTCTGGGCTGAGAGATGGCACTCCTGGCACCAGCATGAACTTGACCAGGCCTGGGTCTCATACCTGGGTAATGCTGAATCACTCCCTTGACATAGTTGGCCCAGTGGGGAGTCCCGGGCTCCAGCAAGCGCTGGGCTGTGGGCAGAGGGAACTGCAGCCGTCGGGGCTCATCGGCATCCTCAGACATGGTGAGGAGGGAGACAAGTCCATCGGCCCGGGGGCTGCCCACCAGCACAGTCACAAGGTCCAGCGCCTAGCAGGAGAGGCAAGGCGTACGCAAAACTTCTGCCGCTGGACAAGGCCCCTCCAATATGAGGTTCTGAGGAATGAGGGGTCTTGGACAGTCAGGAAGGTGACCTCCAGGCTCAACGTGAAAGGAATGGGGAGTGTGTCAGAGAAGAACCTGCCTGCTGAGCTGGCCTTGGGGGCCTGGGGCCTGCCCTTGGGGCTTCAAGGGCGGGGCCCAGGCAGCAGGAATGCAGACCTGGACTCTGCCCGGCCCTGGTTCCCAGCTGTGTCTTCCAGCTTGAGAGGGCTCAAAAGAAAAACAAAAACAGAAGAGTTCCATCCGATGCCTTGCCATTTGGGGCAGGCCTCAGGTTCCCAGTACCCACTCACTTGCCAAGCTGCTCTGCTGATAAGTGGAAAGAGCCCCAGGCCGAGAGCTGGGGGGCCTGATTCTAGTGACAGCCCCATTCAGAAATAGCTTGGGTGATCTTGAGCAGATCACTCGCCCTATCTGAGCCTCGGTTTTCCCCCTCAGTAAAGTGAATGGGCTGGGCCAGGAGGCTTAGGGCTAGCTCCCTGGGGAGTCTGTGGTTGGGGCCCCAGGGCCCCATCGAGCCCCACATTTTGAGGTTGCTGCTACGTTGGTGGCGAGGTTCAGCAGTCCGCAGAAGGCGGACTTGAGCGAAGAGGCATCGACACACCCCCTCCCAGCCTACTTCTTCGCAGATTCCCGCCTTTCCAAGTTTCAACTCGGGAAATGCCCAGTCCCAGGGTCTCTTCCACGTGCTCGTCCCCAAACTCGGCGGGCGTTAACGTTCGGTGCCGCCCGCCCACATCCTCGCGGGACACGGCGCCCCTGTGCCTCTAAGGCCTGCCCTTCCGGCGGGGCGGCCGGAGCCGCAGGGCTGGCTCGGAATTCCCTGCCAAGCCGCTCACCATGGGCAGCACCAGGCCCTGGTTGTAGTCCGTGTGCTCCCCGATGAGGTTGACGCGGCCCGGCGCGGACACGGCCAGCTCGGGCTCGGCCCCGAACTCCTCCCGGAAAGCTCTTCGGGCCTCGGCCAGCAGATCCCCAGCCTGGGGCCGTCTCCACGCGGCCATGACACCCAGGCAGCGGCTCGGCGCGCGCCGGGGCCGCGCGGGATGCTGGGGCGGGGCCGCGCGGGGTGGTGCACCTCCATGCACGCCCCGCCCCGCCCGCCGGCCCCGCCCCTCCCGGAACGCGGATCCGAAGCGACCTGCAGGGCGCGCGGGGTGGGAGGCTTCTTAAGGAAAGATCGCTAGGCGCCCACTCGAGAGGGCACGGCCCAGGGGTGTTGGCCGGACTGGGAGATCCGAGTTGCCCTTCCCAGACCCTGGTGCCCCTCTCTGGATCCACACCCACCCACCTAGCTCCCCACCCACAGCCAGCCAGAGCGTTGGAGCTGGCAGCCAGCCGACCCGATTTCCCAAAGGCATCTCCTAGGTCCTAGAGTCCTGCCGTTTGAGAGGCCACCAGCCCCTGGTCATGGGTGGGGGAGGGTGGCCTGGCACTTCGTGTAAACGGAGGTAAAGAAAGCCAAGTTTAGTGGTGACTTGGGAGTCTCTTTCTACAGGCTACTTTTCTAGAGTGGACCCGCTGTCCCAGCTCTTGCACCACAGGACTTTTAGGAGGGTGGCCATAGACAGCAGTGGGCCCACCCCTTCCTAGAAGGACTACTGCAGCTGCCAGGGTAGACTGGGCTGTTGACCCGAGCAGGTGCTTCCTCCGCCTAGAGCCTTGTTCCCAGAGTCTCATACCCCGCTGACACTCATCACCTCCTCTCTTACCAGCCTGTGTCCTGAACCTTCAGATTGGCCCCAACCCCTGCCTGGCCTCCGCAGTTGCCCACCTTATGTGAAACCTTGAAGTGGAAATGGTGAAATAAGCTGTTTGTGGGGCTTGGGATTAAGGTGGGGGCTTTGTGAAGAGTTGTGAGTAGAGATGTAGTTTGGGCTCTGCTCAGGGATTTGCCCAAAGAGTGGAGAACTGCATTTAAAAGGCAGCTCTAAAAACTCCTAGAGATAAACAGGGTTAAATCTTTGTGATCTTGGCTTAGGCAATGGTTTAGATATGACACGAAAAGCACTAGTGACGAAAGAAAAGTAAGTAAACTGTGCTTCTTCAAAACAAAATACTTTTGTGCATCAAAGGACACCATCAGGAAAATGCAAAGACAACCCACAGAAGGGAGAAATATTGCAAATCATCTATTAAAGGGACTTGCATCAAGAATATATAGGAAATTCTTAAAATTCAACAGTTAAAAATAAAATTTTAAAATGGGCAAAAGATGCAAACATTTTTCCCATGGAGATGTACAAATGGCCAATAGGCATATGAAAAGTTAATCAGCATCACTAGTCATTAAGGGAATGCAAATCAAAACCACAATGAGATACCACCTCACACCTACTAGAATGACTAGAATAAAAAAACAGACAATAACAAGTGTTGGTAAGGATGTGGTGAAATCAGAACCCTCCTAGACTGCTGCTGGTGGGAATGCAAAACAGTTAAACGGTTCCATTAAATGCTTAACAGAGTTATATGATCCAGCAGTTTCACTCCCAAATATATACTTAAGAGAATTGAAAACATGTCCACACACAAAAACTGGTACATTAATAATAGCACTATTCACATTATCCAAAGGGATAGATGGATAAACAAAAAAATATGGCATATCCATACAGTGAACTTTATTCAGCCATAAAAAGAGTGAAGTACTGATACATGCTACAACATGGATGAGCCTCGAAAACATTAAATGAAGGAAGCTGGTCCCAAAAGACCACAAATTATATGATTCTGTCTATATGAAATGTCCAGGATAGGAAAATCAATAGAGACAGAAAGCAGAGTAGCAGTTGGTTAGGGCTGAGGGGAATGGGGCAGAGGTGGGTAGGGGATGATAGCTAAGGGGTTCTCTTTGTGGCAAGGGAAATGTTCTAAAAATTGATTGTTGTGATGGTTACACATAACTGTGAATATCCTAAAACCACAGACTTGTATACTTGGAATGGGAGAACTTTATGGTTATGTATAGTATATCTCAATAAAGCTGTTTGAAAAAAATTGGAAATAAAAGCAACTCCAAATTTCATCTGATGGCCTATTCCTTTTTAGGGCACTCCTCAGTGAAGCATTTTGGCATTGGCAAAACAAAACAAGATACAACAATTCTGTAATATCTTTCTATGTTGACAGGAACTGCATTATCTGTTTTCTGTGAGGATTTAATAATGTAACTGTTGAATCACTGTGTTGTATACTTGAAACAAATATGATATTGTATACCAATTATACTTCAATTAAAAGAAAAAAAGACCCAACTGTGATTGGCCCTTGGAGCTGGTGGAAATGGAATTAAACGCACAAACCATGCTTCTTATCAAGGCACCATTCTGTCTGAGCAAGTGCTGAGTGAAGCAACCTTTTTACAAATTCTCTACCCATTTCGGCTTTGATGTCCAACAGTCCTGAGCCCAAATCTCTGCCTTTACTCAGGGGGTGATTTCAGGCAGATGACTCAACTTCTCTGAGCCTCAGTTTCTCGTTGGTAAAATGGGGCTGGTGACTCCTCCCCAACAGACTAAAAGGAACTGAATGAGGTCATCTTCACAGAGTACCCAGCTCAGCAGCTCACTCTTAGTAAGTACAAAATAAATGTTTGCCATTGTTATCAGTTATCCGTTAATTCAACAGACAATACTAGACTCTCCTGCGTGCAATTGGCCAGATAAAAGCCGTAGGTTCCCACGCTGTGGTTAGAAGGCAGACACTCTCTGGCCCCCTCCGACTCAGATAAATGCTCAGATGGAGGAGTAGGAAGTTTTCGGAGAGGAGGGGAGAGGAATCCTGATGGTGCAAAACCCAGACCTCTTGTTTTTATTTCCAGTTTCATTGTGATGGAAAACATGCTTCTTGCCCCACCTTGGTCCTTTGTATTGTTTTGGTTCTTGGAGAACCTGTATTTGATCTAAGGGGAAGTGCTCCAGTTTGCTCAAGACGAACTCTGAAACATTGATTTTATTTGGGAGATCTGTTTACTCTATTTGAATCCCATCTAGCATGTTACATGAAATTTGTTCAGAAGAAAGTCTGCCTCTGGTCTTTGACCCTCCCTCCTTCCTGGCCAGACGTCACAGGATTGGAAGAGAGGCAGTGGCACTTTAATGGGGACCCTGCCCCCCAAGGTCTGTCTTCTGCTTTGCTGGCTGAAAATTAATTTGTATCAGCACAGCCAGAGCCAACTGTCACACAAGACTGAGGTATGGTGATAGAATTCCCAGTAATATCCACCTCAGAGGCAGTGATGGAAGTACCACCCATGCCCAGCAGGTACCGAGGCACATTTGCCCACGCCGTTGGTGAGACCTGGTGTGCCATCAAAAGACAGGCACACTCCAAGGGGGCCTCTTCTGTCTCTGAACCCAGTTCTTAGATCTCGGGGACTCCTGGCGGACTTGGTCTTTCTTCATGCAAAAAAGGTCTGCCCAGTAATGATTCTATAGCATCTTACTATGCTGATGGACAGTGACTGTAGTGGGGTACGTGCGGGGGACTTGATAATAGGGGGTCCAGTAAACATAATGTTGTTCAAGTGATTGTACATTAACGATACCAAAATAAAAAAATAGGTCTGCCCATTCCATGCAGCTCTGGCTTTTCTGTTGCAGTCACAGCCTGGTTCTGTGATGGGACTTGGGTCCACATCCCAAGCCAATATCTACAGACATGGTCTCCGAAATATTTGCTCTCAGCAGATGGCTCGCCCTTTCACCCTTTCTTCTTCTTGTTCCCAGAGAGTTAACCTATCTCCTGATTTGGCCCTCTTTGCCCTTCTGTAATACTGACAGTACGAATTTTGAGCTTGTGGGGAAGCCCTGACACTGGGGCTGAGATGCAGCCTACAGGGCAGTATTGGTTGTTTACTACCAGTCTCGGTTCCAATTGGTCAGTGCCGTTGACTTCTGTTGCCAGGTATTTTTAGTTACCAGGCTTTGCACAGACTATTTCATTAAATCCTTGCAAGCTGATGGGTAGTAACTATTTTTATTCACATTTTACAGATGAGGAAGCACCAAAGGAAACACCGAAGGTTAAGAAACTCTTATGAATGGGAGAGCTGGGCCTTGAACCTGGGCCTGGCTGACCATGAGCCCATTCTCTCAGCTACCACCCTGTCCCCAGGAGCATCCTGACCTGCTGCAGCCCTGCTTAGTGAACAGTTAGGATCTAAAGTGCAAGCCTTAGTAAAGGCCAGGAGTGACAGCTGCTCTCCCAGCCCCCTGGAGCCCCAGTTCCTATGACGAACACTCCCATTTTTGGAAGTGAGGCCATAACTGAAGCTCTTGGGAACTGGACTTATTCTTGGCAACCCCCTTCCTGCCCCCAACCCCTGTGCCAGGAGCAGGTCCAGCCACCTGTGCTGAGGGGCTGCCAGGCCATTTGGTTTGGTCAGCATGTCTGGAGCCTCTGCTGTGTGCCAGGCACAACTACGAGGCAGGCAAGACTTGGGCCCATCAGAGCACCAGGAGCTTCTTGCCCCTCCCTGGCCTCAGATGCCCCTTCTAAGAGGGGCCAGCTTCAGGCCTTCTCTTTATTGGTGCCCCTACCATGACCCTGAAGTTCCTGCCGCCTAGGCTGTCCACCACCGAGTTGATGGCCAGGGAGCAAATCCAGAACTGTAAGATGAAGCTGACAGCTCAAGGCTGTGGCCTCCTCTTTCTGTGCCTCCCATTAGGCACTGAAACTGGCCCAGGCCTCCAGTCCCCCAGGGGTGGGCAGGAAGACTGAGATCGTGGAAGGCAGGGTGCTGGGGAGGGAGAGGCCTTCGGGCTGCATCATGCCCGTGATGCCTGTGCCTTCTGCTGATGCTCTTGGCTCAGGGCCAGGCAGTGAGGAGCTTATGGAAACTGTCCTGAGGCCCAGCACATCCAGCAGAGGGGGTAGGAAGGGAGGAGGGCTTAATGGAGTCCAGGCACCACCTCCACAGGGCCATGTGCTCTCCCTCACACCCCCCTCAGCAAAAGGTTGCCTAAGGCCCCCTAAGCCTGCAGCCCACCAGCCTCACCTTCCCAGAGCCCTTCTTGTCACTGGTACTGGTGGTGTCTTGGACGGACTTCACCCTTCCTGCCCCTCCTTGATTCCACTGTGTATATTCCCAGAACTGCAGCTTCCTGAGTGAGAGTGCCTGGCAAAGCTTCCAGAGAGAAAACTCCAGACACTGGCTTCCTGGCCATACCCCTGTACCCCCCTTCCAAGTCCCACGTGGACTTACAGCCCCTCCAGGAGCCACAGCCTCGTTGAAGCCCCCACCCCTTGCTTCCCTGGTGACTGCAGAACCTCTTGGCTTCCTCCATGGGAAACAGCAATGGAGGCAGAGCACCCTCTGCTCAAGGCAGAAAGCTAAGATGCGATGCTCTCGAGCGTGCCTGAGTGATGATTCTGGCCCCTGCTGGACACAGACACTGGGCATGGGGCTCAGGTGAGGACGCATCACACGCGAAGAGTCCCATGACTCTGCTTGTAACAAGAATGGCGTCTGGGTGGGATCCCTTTCTGCCAGGGGCTGCTGGGCAGTCAGCAGGACCACAGGGGCTAGGTGCCCCCAGGAGCGGCATCAGCCTCTGGCCCTGCCTCACAGCATAGCCCTTCTGTGTACAAACTTAAATCTGGCCCAGTGGCATCCACCTTGGCCTACAGCCCTTGTTTCCCAGACCTGCTGGCAAAGCGGTCAGGGAAGGTCAGCCACCTGGCCCAAGGGGGCACTGTGAGCCTTCTCCCTAGGGGTGCCTATGGGACTTGGGTTAGCAACCTAGGCAGGGGCCTGGCCTTTCCTTGCCCTCAGAAGTTAGCTGGAAGGCCAACTGTCTGTCCCTGAGGAATGCCCACAGAGGGCGTGGGACCACCACCGGGGTGAAGGAAGAAGAGGCTGTGGGGACCAGGAAAGAGGCAGCCAGCTCAACTGTTTTGTGTCGGTGCCTGAGGCGGGGCCAAGGGAAGTAGGCTGTGACTGCCTTGTCGAGGTGATATGAAGTGCTCCCAGCCCAAGGGATGGGGAGGTAGGGGTGTGGACCGGATGCCCAGGGTGGGGGCTCAAGGCTCATGCCCCGTGGACCACAGCACCCGACGTGAGACAACAGCTGCAGAAGGGTGTGGTGAAACTGCACACCTCCCCCTGCTCTGTGGCAGGCTAAGTTAGCCATAGGTCTGAGGCTCTGATCCCTTCCCGTTGCTCTCGAGCACAGGCGATCCCATCCTGCAGAAACTGAAGGGCAAGCCCGTGAGTTCCCTGCTGACCCCATCGGGTAGCTGACCGGACTGATCTGACCATCAGTCGTCATCTGCACAAGCCCCAGCCCCAGTGCCCCACACAAGCAACAGAGAGTGCTTGCCAGGGGCCAAGGAGGGGGAGCCCCAGGTGACTCCTCTTGGGGAAAGCTGAGGAACGATTGAGGAAATGAATGGGAGTACATTTCCAGTCCAGCCAGTGTCCCTATGCTCCGAGACATTGGTCAAGCATCAGTGAAGGTCCCTGGCTACGGGCAAAGCAGCAGGATGGGGAAGTCTGGCAAGGGGCATGGAGAAGACCTTGCCCAAAAGACTGATGGGCACCCAATCTTTTAAAGTGTAAGGACAGAGATCAGTAAACAAGCTGGGTTTCAACTGCTTGCCTCCTTAGTTTTCTTCTCTATACCGTTTTAAACTTTTGTCTCTTATACTTGTCATCTGGTTGCGCACACACACACACACACCAATTCTGGGATGAATTAAGTGTATTTTATGCACCCAGAAACATGGGCTCAGAGTCAACAACTGCATCAAGTGTTCAACTCCACGGTAGAGGGTAGAGGTGGGAAGGGGAAACGGCAAACAAGTGTGGAGGGCAGGCAATAGGAGCTACTCTCATCCAAGTGGGCCTGGCTTCTGGCCAGCAGCTTCACCAACACATGGTGGCCCTCCTACTGCTTTTCTAAAGGCATGTATGCTACGGTGTCCAGGACAAGGGCAGTTTGGTTTTGAACCTCTGGGAGCCAGACAGCCCTGTCAGGCCCTCTGGCACTCCTAGGCCTCAACTTACCTGCCCTAATTGGGAGTTGAGTCAAGAGCAGAACTGTTAATCCGCAAGTTCAACAGGCATGAATTGGCACTAACCTGAGCCAACTGTGACAGTTCAGAATAGGGGTGTGCCCATCTCTTCATTGAATACACTCCCCCAACTCCAGCTGAGTCAGGCCAGGCTTTCCTTTCCCCACAGGTAATTTTGTGAAAACATGTTATCACTCAAATGAAAACCATTAAGATGAAAAATCTCTTTATGAAAACTTTTATTTTTGTCTCATCCATCAAGGGCACAGGATACCTTCACCAGCTCCAACTTTTGCTTTTCTCCTTACAAACTGTTCTGTCACCTAAACTAGGGGTATTTTGTGTGGGCAGCTTCCTAGAACCAGAAAATATTTTTGCTTTCTGGGTTACATATGCACAAGCCAAGTGTGGAAACACAAGTTGCACTATTTAAGCAGCAGATTCCAAGCTGCCCAATAAAATCTGGCCATCACTGGTCAAACCTAGTTTCTTACTGAAAAGGCAGCTTAGGCCAAGTGAGTTCTGTACCTGTGTAGGCTGGCTGAAGTAGCTTCCTATATACTTATCTGTAAATATGCTTCGTGAACAGATCCCCAATTTCAGCTCTAGAATTTGAAAGAAATTTACTTTCCTTGGTCTACGTTGCACCTTGAATGAATTTCCTAACATGGGGGTGGGGGGGAGCAGTGGGAGGAGCATATTAACAGTCTTAGGCCCACACTGTGAATATGGCAATCACATTTTTAGAGGACTGCTTAAGCACTTTCTATAAACAATCCCTTTGTCTAACAAGCAAAACCTTAACTTAGCTAAACTCAAAACTTTAAGATACAAAAATCCTAGATATAACGGGCATATTCAAGCTTTGCACATTCAATTTAGGTTTTTGACACTTAGTTGGATAAACGTTTATTTGTTAAATTTAGTCAACATACATAATTGACCTAAAACACTTCAATAGTGAAGGATCAATTTTAAAACCACTTGGAAGGCCATCTCTTTAAGTGATTTTCCCAGGACAGTATACCAGATGTAACCTAACCAACCACCACCTAACTGGCAGAAGTTCAATAGGCTGGAGCTGTACGCCCCTCCCCCACAGCAAATTTACTCTAAGGGTTATAATACAAACTCCACAAGGAAAAGAACTTCAGTATTGTTTCCTCTTAGTAGAGAAAAATTCAACCTAGTTATGAGATCAACCACAACACAAAGAAAAGCTGCACTAACTAGTTAAGATTAGTAACAGATGATGCTGGTGTGAATAACTTGTATTATAATCTAGAGCCCTTATAAATAAAATCCCCCGTTAGTGTTTGCATTAGCCAGAGGGTTAACATGTGGTAGAATGAGGACTTATGCAAGGTGTAATTTGCAAAGCATTTTACTGTTATGAAAACAAGTGCAGTCTAGTTAGGAGAAAACCAACTGGACTAAATTACACACGCCTTAATGACAAGACTCCCCACCATATGTGAATGTAAAACATTTAATTTAAAAATGTTGACACTACAATATATAAAATAGCTATTATAAATGCACATAGTGTATTCTATAGCTGCCAGGTTTACTTTTTTTTTTAACTTTTTTTTTTTTAGGAAACTGTAAGTTACACTGTGGTTAAGACTTGTATTTTCACCCTTGAAAAAGCCCACATTCTATCACAGTGATGTATGGTCAGACTTAACAGCCCCAATTGTTAAACACTTGGATCAAGTCATAACCAGTTTTATTGCAAAAGGACCCTGTACACATTTATCAATTCTAGTACCTTAATAGCTACCCAACAAGTCATTAACATACAGAAACATGCATCATGAGAAGCAAGAAATATCACCCATCCCTTCTGCATATTAGCAACTTGTCACTCCTGAGCAACAGTGCTCACATCACTGAGGTCTGTGAACAGTCACTTTTCGCATTCATCCTGAGTGAAAGATGGAATGACTTAAGTACAAATGCAACATATTATAAACAATTTCTTACAAAAAAAGTCACAAATTAAACCAAAGTATTTTACAGAATTTACTACAAAACACCATAAAAACTGCCTTCACTTAAGCTCTCTCCCCCCGTATCCGGCGAGCCAACTGGATGTCTTTGGGCATGATGGTGACTCTCTTAGCGTGGATGGCACACAGATTAGTATCTTCAAATAAACCCACCAGGTACGCTTCACTAGCCTCCTGTTGAGGACAAGAGCCACACTATTAAACTCTCCGAGGAGAGAAACCGCTCACAAGCCCACCTCCCGTGACAGCCTCTGTCGCCTTACCTGAAGCGCACCAATGGCGGCACTCTGAAACCTCAAGTCAGTTTTGAAATCCTGGGCGATCTCCCTCACCAACCTCTGGAAAGGCAGCTTCCGGATCAAAAGCTCAGTTGATTTCTGGTAACGACGGATCTCTCTAAGTGCAACGGTCCCGGGCCTAAAGCAAGCAGGAGTGTAAACCGACACCAGTTAACTGACAGCTCCGCGGGCTGCGCGCCGCGTCCCCAAGCCGCCAAGTCATTGTTGTCCTGTCCGGCCTACCTGTAGCGATGAGGCTTTTTCACCCCGCCGGTAGAGGGAGCGCTTTTCCTGGCAGCTTTAGTGGCCAGCTGTTTACGGGGCGCTTTCCCACCCGTGGATTTACGAGCAGTCTGCTTGGTTCGAGCCATTTTCTTTCACCTAAGGTAAACATCCGTTGACTCGGGGGCCGCGGCGCTCGCCCCCGGAGACGGGACAGCCTGGCGCCCCGACCTCCCGCCTCCTCTCGACGGCAGATGGCCCAGGGCCGCTGCCTCCTCCCCCTCCCCTAATGACTCAGGCTACGAGTAGCAGCAGCCTCCCCCGGGAAGGGGGGGCTCGGGGAGGAGTCACTTCCCCTCCTCGTCGGGCGGAGGCCCTGTTGACCGGAACCCAGGATCCGGACTTCTGAATCACAACCGAGAAAAGAGGCGGAGACCCGGCTCCGCAAGGAAGCCCTAGGGGCAAAATCTCCCGGCTTCTCGCCCGACGCCAGCGGCCCCAGCAGCCCACACCGCAGGTACTCGGCTTCCAATGGCCCCGGCCCGCGGCATCAACGGCTGCCAGGGCTTTAAACTACGGATAAACCCGGGAACACTTACCCAATGCCGAAGTCGTAGGGCGCTGTTTCGACCGCCGCGCCGCTTCTGCTGCCCAGTGAAGAGCCGCAGTGGCCAAGCAAAAGACACAAACTACCACAACTAACGACCAAACCGCTCTGCGCCCCGAACCCCCCCGATACCTCCCTTTTTATACCCACGCTTCACGCTGCGTCTCTGCGTCATAGGGCCTTAATTTGCATACACCAACGACTTTTCCTATTGGCGGGCGCTTTCGCCGACGCTCTGACATCTCCCGACACAAAGGCCGTGCTTTGGCCCCGCTCCCCGATTGGTGGATACATAGGCTGCTGATTGGCTGTTAAAATGGCCTAATGATTGGATGAATGCAAAGAGGAATGGACGAATCAGAGTTTAGCACTAGGAGGCTCTTCTGATTGGATAAAATGTAGCTATGTTTGGATCCTTCCCTTGGTTCCAAAGCTCCACAATAGAAAGTCAATGCAAATGAACTGAATTGGTCTCTATCAGGACTTATTTGCATCAGGCTAATAAAATGCAGGAGAGGTTACTTTAACGAAATTTTTGTAAATATTTCCCAATGTAAA
>JAVSCE010013078.1:0-27076 GCA_032199065.1 Smutsia gigantea
CGTGCAAATACTGCATGCTACAGGGAAGGACCTCTGAGAGAAAAGAAAGAGGGTTGCTAAAACAACAGATTCACTTTTTAACTATTTTCCTGGAAAAAGTTCTAATAACAAATGTCACTTAGTGTTTTACTATAAATAAATGTGCAGGAACCCTGGTTAATTGAAATCTTGGATGATACACGTTCACATAAGCTGGTTTTGCTATATCAGACATGAAAAGAGGACTGTGAAATTTGTTTTTTTTGAATTACTTTGTGCATTTTTAAGCAGTAGATGATGAGAACTGAAAATGATTACTAGTATTCATTCTCAACTGGGGATGATTTTGCCCCCCAAGGGGGCATTTTGTACTGTCTGGAGATATTTTTGGTTGTCACAACTGGGAGAGGAGGTGCTAATGGCATCTACTCGGTAGACAACAACTATTCTACTCTCAGTAACCAACCAACCAATCAACCAAAACAGCCAACAAACACATACACAAATGTAGGAGTACTTAAGATATGGGGTCCTTACCAAATTCTCTTTATAGGGTCACATTTCCTGTGAAATGTAATCCCTAATAGCCATCTGAGACATATGAGAAAAAGTCAGTCATTGTGCTTACAAGGTTATGCAATACGAATTGATTACAAAGACCTTTTATCTGTTTTACATGATATTGTATATGCCACCTGTATGTCTGATAATGAAATTTGCTAATTTAAGGTTTTAAAAATTATTCTTTTACATAACTATAAGCAAAAGCTTGATATTTTTCTGAATGATGTTAGCATGCAATTCAAACATACATTTCTACATCACCATGCCAACTCTCTTGCCTAAGACAGTGACAAAACACAGGTCAGTAACAAAACACAAAAGGTTATTTTTCAGACGGAATGAACCAGATCTTCACATTTCAAGCAGTAATATATCTAAAACCAATGCTAGCCAAGGTGTTTAAGATCTTCCCCTACTTGTCATGAAAACACTTGTTTTTTTTTTTGTTTCTGACTCAATCCAATTATCCCAACAAAAAACAAATATATTTGATACTCCTAAAATGCCAGTTGAATTAAGGCAAAAATGTTAAGTTGAAATCAGTCGCCACCTTTAAAAAATGAAAATTTGTATTTCAGATATAAATATATCCAGTACTGTACTGAAGATATGAAGATGTTTACTATCTCTAAGCAAAAACTGAGCAGTTTTTACCTTCAGATTATGCTCATTGTTATTAAATAATATGGTTGTAGGGTAATTAGTAAGTAGTCAGCTAATGTTATTGCTGGAGATCTAGATAGGAACAGGAAATAATATGATCTATCAAGATAGAAAAGAAGAGGAGATCTATGATTTATGGAATTTAAAACAAAACTCAAAAAGCATCTAGAAGTAACTATTAGAACAGAAGAAGAGAAGAGCATGGTATTGAAAGCCAAAGTCAGAAATTTGCTTGTGGTCAAGAGAACAACATTCTTTCCCCACTTTTTCTCCTTTAAATCCCTGTGATGTGAGCAAAAGATTTTGGAGCTTCCAAGAAAGCCAAGCACTCAATGGAGAATGTGGTGGTGCTAACAGAAACTGCCCGTGGATCCAAGAAAATACTTAAAGTGGTTCTTACCTCTGAGAATTGGGCAGTTAGTAGCCAGTACTGCTACAATGCACACATAACAGGATCACATTTTCAGATGAGAAGAAAAGGTTGTAAATATGCACGCATTCTAACCTCCTATATATAGGGTGACCATATACCTCTCTTTGTCCATTAAAGTTCTGGATTATACCTGTTTAATCCAGGCTATGGAAGATTGCATTATGTCCCCAATGCTTCATCCTTCCCTCAAACCACACCGCCTGCTGTGTAATTCTGCTATGATCTCCTACTCGAGGTGAGGCATACTTTCTCATCCCTTGACTCTAGGCTTGGCTGTGACCTTGCTTTAGACAAGATGTGACTCAAACAGAAGCTTGAAAAGGACTGGAAATATTCATATTAGGGAATTAGGGTTCTTTCATACCTGAGAGTTGACGGAAAAGCTGTAGTTTCTGCCTGAGGTTTACCTCAAGGTTGGGGAAGAAATGTTCGACAGAAATGAAGGAAAGCATCCAGCTTACTCAATAAAATAGTTTTTCATGCAATTAAAAGCCTAAAACAGGAGAATATTGCTTCCTTGGTCACATCAATAAGAAGAAAACTATCCAAAAGAGGATTGGAACAATAGGGGAAATGCCAGATGTATCTTGTAAATTAGAAACATCTCCTGCTTCATTAGCAGTGCTTAGTATAGTGCCTGTACATATTGGTTGCTCAAAAATTGCATGAGGAATACATGGATTATTGAAAATCATCCTAGAAAAGAATGTATTCATTTATGTATTTATTCAATAAATAATTGTTGAGAAACTACTATGTATCATGCCTTATAGCAGGTATCAGGCACACAGCAGTGAGAAAAATGAACAGATAAGTCATAGCCCTCATATGGCTGATAGTCTGGTTGCAGAAAGGAGAATAAATGAAGTACAGAAGAGTCAGATGATGCCAAGTGCTATGGAGAAAAGGCACATCAAAAACAGATAGATGGAGGGGGGTGGATGGAAGGTCTCACTGGAAAAAAAAAAGGCACTTGAATAATTTAATGAAGTGAGGGTGTGAGCCGTGCAGATATTGAGAAACAGTGTTCCAGGTAGAAGAAAGGGCAGGTGCAAAGGACCTGACGCAGAAGTGTTCTTGATGTGCTTCAAACAGAGCGAGGTGGCTTACTATGGGTGGAACAGAATAAGGGAGAGAGAGACTATTAAGTGAAGAGCTGAGATAGGTTAAGGGGGCCAGGTCTTAAAAACTTAGGATTCATAAGCCATGGTTAGAACTTTGGCTTTTATTGTAAGTAAGGCAGAAACACATTGATTTTAAGTAGAGGAGTGGGAAAATATAACATGTTGTAAATGAATTCTTTCTGGCTATTGTGTTCAGGACACACTAGTAGGGGGAAAAGGTAGAAGCCAGAGGAGGTGACTTATAGACTTCCAAATCAGAGATGTTGGTGGCCAAAAAAGGCAACAATCCACAAAATAAGTTACCTGGAGAACTTGCAGAGCATACATGTGTGTTTTTCATGAATGATTTTAAAGTTGAAAATTTCAGAGCAGATATATTTGAATAGTTCAGTTTTAAAACTATTTTGTAATTTTAAAAATCACCTTGCTCTTCCCACTGTGAAGTGTTCTCTCCTTTTTACAGAATATTTAGATATCTAAATGTCCTGTATGTATTCATGCAGTTTGAGTTACATATACATAAAATTCAGAAATATATGACTCATTCCTTTATTGTCTTCTAAAATAACTCTGAGAAATGTAAAAGTTAAGCCATTTGTAGTCATAAAATGTAGATGAATTATAAGGTCCTGATCTAAAACTGTTTATTTTTGGGGCAGAGTCATCAGAACTACTTCTTACCACCCTAAGGTCATTAGGAGGAAGCACGAGATAGACAGTCATCCAAAACAGAAAAGTCATCCTGAGTCCTAAGATTAAATCTACTCATTTTGATTTTGCACTGGCCTCAGTGATTTTCCTTCACAAAATAAAATGAAGAAACATGAAGTAGCAGTGATAGTTGGGCTAGAAGTCACATTGCTATAAACATTTGCTAACACAACATATGCATAGCCTATCAGAAAACACTGCATATTGGGAACAGCAGAGTGGAGAGTTGGAACTACACAGGCCAACTTTTAAAATCTTAGCATCATCACTAGTGCAGAGGTTTGAACCAAATGCTTGATTCAGTTTTGTACTTTCAAGTTTTTTCTTCTCTAATATGGTAGTAATAATATCTTCTTCAATCCATTCTTGTGTGAGGATTAAATAAAAAATAAATAATGCCTATAAAAGGGACTTACACAGCTCCTAGAATATGGCATTTGTTTATTTGTATTACCTTGCTCTCTGTAAAAGAACAACAAAATAATGACCTTAGGTAGGTAAAGCTACTGAAACAAAAAAGGGTATTTTTCTACTTCCCAAACCAAATAAGACAGGAACTGGAAGAAACTACTGCAGAAATAGCAATAGGAAATGTGGATTTAAGGCTTTTTTAGACTGTAAAGAGATTCTAGTTAACCTAATTAAGATAAAGGGACCTTAATTGGTCTAAGGGAAACTCCCTGTGATAAAATTGTGAGAAAGTGTAGATTCTCCCTGAATTCTCCTCAGAATGGAACCTGAGGGCATATTCAGACAATTGACAGAATTATAATTGATTCTGATAGAAACTTTAATATAACCACAGCAGAGAAAATAGTTGGAACATTTACTTACATGTTATTATAATTACATATTTGCATATTCTCTCATTGAAATAAGACAGGAGTTTAAAACTAGTACATATATCAATTTTTTGTATTAGTTGTTTATTAATTCTTATGTTTAAGTTCTTTAATTTAAATATTTCTGAACCAGCAGGATCCTGGCACTGACGTGAATTTTCTCATGACATGATTGTCATTTGTATACAATTTCCCAAGTGCCCCAGCTGTCCTGTGCCAAGGAATATTCCTTTACTATAATCTCCTGGATTGACATTGCAAAGAGGTGTGCAGAAGAGTTTTTTGTACTCTACTTGAGAATTGTCACATGTATCCAATGTTGTGTAAGATGAAATGACTGTTACAAATAGTGTTTTTCAAGTCCAAATGTGTTTGATGTGGCCCCATTCTGTTTATTTCTTGCAATAACAGGGTTAATTTGGGGGGGGGGATTTTTTCTTTTTTTAAAAACTGCAGAAGATGCTGCTACATCAAAAATCAAGTTGGCTACTATTAAAATTATATTTAACAGAGTTGCCATATACAAGCTTCTATTTTTTGGTTGGCTATACACAGATGTGGATCTAAAGGAGGAAGTGCATGACTTTCATATTCTTGATAATTTTATGTTGATTGCAAATTATATGGATGGAAGGAATGTGAAATAAAGTTTAATGAAGGCCAAGAAAAGAAGGCGATAACATAATTCAGTGGCTGAGAAAACCAGTTTTGGAATCAGAAAGACAAGTGTTCAAATCAGACTTCCTCAACTTATTAGCAGTGTGACCTTTGGCAATTTGTTTAACTTCTCTAAGTTCCTTTCCTGATCTTAAATGGATGCTTAAAACTCCTATATCACTAGGTCATGAAACTTAAGAAAATATGTAAAAGTTCTTGTCACAGTGTTTTGAGCATAAGAAGCACTCACGTATGTGATCAATCAATTGTTATTCCCTTTCTTTATAATAGTAAGAAGTAGTCAAGTACTGTTACTGAGTTGTTTTGGTTGTTATTATTACCCTAATTGTTAAGAAAAGAAATAAAATAATTGATCTGTGATGTTCCATACTCTTGGCTAATTACAATTTAGCTTCCCTCTGGCCTACTGCTTCCCTAAGAATGAGGGTTGTGGTTATAGACTGAAAAAAAAGGTTTTCCCCATTCTGAAATATGTAGAGCTTTAGGCTGAGCTGAACAGAGTAACAAAGTAAAGGAGTGGCCAACTCCCTCACAGAACCATATCCTGCGCCAAGGACAGGTGAGTGAGTGATATAGACCTAAGCTAAACCTAATGGAGAAAACCCACCTACGGATCTATGGTTATTGCTAATAGTCTGCAGTTCAATGGTTCCTGCTTCTTTCTGGAAAAAAACAAAAGGCCTTTTCCTAACATAAAATATTAGGTGTGGACTTGTTCAGGGCAGAAGTGATTAAACTCTTTTGTTTAAGGTCCTAAGCCTCCATCCCCTCACACCCTTGAGTAAAAATGTTTCTGGGGGACAAAAGATTTTATAGAAAGAACAGAGAGCTCTTTGATCTAATCTCCAAGCCTCCATTTGTTAGCTTAGCAATGACTCACCTCAACAGGTACAGAACCTTCCTTTTTGGGTAGAATCCTGGCGGAGTCATAAGAATCCTTCCATAATCGAAGCTTTCCTAGAGACAACCCTGAGCAGGCTGAGAGAATTGCATCATAGACCCACATAAAGAAAGAGTTTGAGGGGTCAGAATGTAGGGAGGGGAGTTTGAAATGGAAGGGAGAAGTAGTGGGACTCCAGGTGAACCCTGCTGACCTCGGGAGCCGCCGGTGTCCTTGTGACCACTACTTTTCTGCCATTTTTGTTGCGATTTTCTCAAGCCGCCCCCTCAGCCACGTCACTGTTGTCGTAACAGTGGCCTCAACTGTTCACCTGCGCATGCGAAGTACACAGCGACCAGGGATGGAGAGAAGCAGCCAGAGGGCGCCATGGAGGACAAGTGGCGCAGTGTAACAGTCTACACAATGAATAAGGCCCCAAAATGGAACAAACTAGGCGCTGGATACATCTCAATAACATTCATGGACCCGGACCAGGCCATGGCTCTGCTAGTCCGATCAGATTCTAGCGGCTCAGAGGTCTTGTTATCAAGGATAAATCCAAACACCATTTATCAGAAACGACAGGGGAGGTCAATTGTTTGGTCTGAAGTTGAGAACCATGTAATTTTGTTAAGTTTCCAAGACCCAGAAGTTTGTTACAAGATCTGGGAAGACATTTGCTCGGTTCAAGGTAAAGACCCAGCCATTGCGCACCGCGCCTATGAACCTGAGAAAAAACAGTCTAATGAAGTGACAGAAGCTGCTAATTTTGTTCCGCTGCTTCCCTGTGAACTCAAGCAACTTGAACTGTTTGCTGACTTAGTTACCTCAGCTCTCTCTTCACCTATCACTATAGAAAGGCTGGTTCTGTTCCTGGAAAATGAGAACCATATTAGAACATTAGTACAAATGTTTCACACTTGTGAGAAACTACAGGATATTGAAGGCTTGTACCATTTGCATGACATTTTTAAAGGAATCTTACTCTTTAACAAGACATCTCTGTTTGAGATCATGTTTTCTGATGAGTATATCATGGATGTGCTGGGATGCCTTGAATTTGACCCTGCTTTTGCTCAGGTAAAAAGGCACAGGGAATTTTTTACCCAAAATGCAAAGTTCAAGGAAGTTGTACCTATAAGAGACTCTGAACTTAAACAAAAAATACGTCAGACATACAGGGTACAGTACATCTATGGCATCCTTTTGCCTATATCATCAGTGTTTGGCAAGAACTTACTTACTAATCTTAGAAAGTTTATTTTCTTCAACCAAGTTGGGACTGTTAGCATGCTAAAGGAAGATAGCAGTCTTTTGTCTGAAGTCTTCACACAGTTAAAGGATGAAACTACAGATGATGGTAAACGGCATGAACTGCTGTTTTTTTTCAAGGAATTCTGTGCATTTACTCATGCATTACATCCTCAACTCAAGAAAGCACTATTTAAAGCACTGACACAATTGGAAATTCTTCCTGCTCTTAAAGTTGTAATGAACGTGGATGATCTGCAAATAAGGTCAGCTGCTACTGATATATTTTATTATCTGGTGAAGAATTTTCCATCCATGATCCAAGAATTTATAATGGAGGAAGTCCAGCAGAGTGATGATTATAATCATTTCATTACTTTAGTAACTAAACAAATGATCTGCGATACTGATCCTGAGTTAGAAGGTGCTGTTCATATAATGGAACTTCTTCGTGCTCTACTTGATCCTAACAACATGCTCACAACACTTGACACATTTGACAGGTGTGAATTTCTATGTTTCTTTTATAAACATTGTATGCGTAACTTAACAGCACCTCTTTTTGCCATCACTTCAGAAGATAAAAGTGAAGAGAATGGTGTAGTTGGAGCTGATGAAAACAAAAATTGCCTTAATAATTATCAAACAGCACAGCTGCTTTCCTTAATTTTAGAAGTGCTTATATTTTGTGTTCAACATCACACATATTACATTAAATATTATATTTTGAACAATGACTTGCTAAGAAGAATATTGATCGTGATGAATTCAAAGCACACTTTCCTTATCTTGGGTGCTGTTCGCTTTTTGAGAAGGATGATTGGCCTTAATGATGAACTTTATAATTATTACATCATCAAGGGAAATCTTTTTGAGCCTGTTGTAAATGCCTTTCTGAGTAATGGAACTCGGTACAATATGTTGAATTCAGCTATTATTGAGCTGTTTGAATACATAAGAGTGGAGAATATCAAGTCTCTGGTTACATACATAGTTAAAAAATATTATAGTGCACTTGGCTCAGTTGAATATGTTCAAACATTCAAAGGATTAAAGATTCAATATGAGCAAGAAGAAGATCAGAAGAATCAAACATGGAAGAACTCACATTCTACACTGCATAGTGAAATGTTTCACAGAGGTGCCAGGGTCTTGGAGAAGGAGGAAGAAATGCATTTTAAAGAAACAGCATTGGAAAGTGATTTCCAAGATTGTTATGGTAAATTGACGGAGACTGAAAAAACAAAAGGAAATGAAGACAAGGTACATCATCCTAAAAGAACATCTTATGGTGGCTTCAAAGTTACTTCACCCCATTCAGCCAGTGCTGCTAGTGCAACAAGTAGCCCAAACAGTAGTAGCTCGGTTGGCATTGTTGATTACTCTGATGAAGAAGAAGAAAAGGAAGATGACAACACATCTTTCAGGAAAAGACCATGTTTTAGCCCATAAAATCTTTATGGAAGACCCTCCACATTACTAAACTATGAAAATTCTGAAAACATCAATTAGCCGAAAAATCTGAATCCAAAAACTTTCTCATGTGACTTACAAGTATGCAAGAAGTAGCAAAGATGGTCAGTGTTATAATCCAGGAGAGTTTAGTTCTATAGAAACCAAACTTCCCATAATCTTAAAAAAAAGACAGGCAAGAACTTGTGTGGTAACTTCTTAGCAAGAAAAATCTTAGGGAGGAAACAGGGTGATAATATAATATTAATGTAGTTTTGTTCCAGGGGGCTGTTTCAGAAACAAGTGCTAACAGTGCAATTGCAAAGCCTATAACATTACTTGCTTAGTGGTTCTGGCTGTGATTTTCTATCAGTTGCCTTCTTTTCATATGGAAAACAAAGTCAGCTATAATAAAAAAGTGAAGTTAAGCTATTCAATTTCTGTGAAGACTTAACACAAATTCAGCCTTATGGGTAATTGGAGTCAGAAAACTTTCAGTGTGTATGTCCATGAATAAAAAAGGAAACTGGATTCAGAATGTGCTGTTGCTAATAGAACTTTTTTTTTAGATAAGAGATGTCCTGAATCAGTCCAGTAGTATTCTAAAAAGGTATTCTATGGGACCTTAGGAGTGGGGAGAACAGAACACTTTGAATTGCCAAGATTGTGAAAAATACTTGGAAGTCATTTCCTGATTCATTGTTAAAGTTTTGTCTGTCTCCAAAGCAGCAGGTAAATTTCAAAGTGTAATTTACAAAACCTAGCGTATAAAAATAGTGCTTAATGAAGTGACATTTAATATCTAGAAGCCATTTTGGATCAAGAAAAGTTACTTAAATGTCAAATTTCATACAGTACACAAAGTTTTTTTTTCTATAAATGAAGAAGGGTGTAATATGAAAGGTGCCTCCTTAAAGAGTGAATGCAAATGAATTCCTAAAAATAAGTTGTAGTAAAGAGTTAAGAGGTTTTATTTTTAGAGGAGCAAATTAATTGGGTCCATTTTTCCTGGACTAGTTTAAATTAAAGCATATTTCCTGTTCTGAAGATTTTAGAGTTAATTTTAATTTGGGCTATCACTTGAACAAGATGGGCCGTCTGTGTAAATATGAAGTATAGTTTTCCACAGACAGATATTTATTTTGTATTCAAAATACCACTGCATTTGTTTTGGACCATTTGATGATATTCATGCTGAACTATAAAATTCAGGAATTAAAAGTAACCTTGTAATTACAAAAATAAAAGAGATCATTTTAAAGATATTACTGAGCCAATAGGAGACACGTCTTATGTAAAACTAAGCATTGTATAAGAGTTACAAAGAAAGTGATTCCTAAAACAGGAAATAGTCATTTCATCATATAGAAAGTCTGCTAAAATGTAGACGTGACCTCCAGAGATATAATCATACATTGCTGAGGGCATGACACAGTAGGGAAACTACGTTTTCACGTCTCTCAAGCCATGCTAACTAAATTAAATGTTGTACTGGGATTATTCATGTTGTGAGTGTATGTCAAAAAAGACAATTTGTTCAAAAGCATTTCAGGTTTTCCTTTTGGCTAGACTGTCATGTGGAATGTTAGCCATAGTATACACATTTACATGCATACACAATTTTGTTTTGAAAAAATATATTTAACTCTTTGTTTTGGTGGGAGTAGCCCCCAGTTCCTTAAAAGAGCAGCTGTTCACAAATAGAGAAGAAACAATTTTTTGATGTCCTTTCTGCTTATTCTGTTCTCTTTGACTAGTTTTAATTGGCCATAAGAAAAATGGGCACCATAGGAAAAAAAAATGAATGTTTGCATTTTCCACTGTATTGTCCCCAGTGAGTTTGTAAGGAAAGATGAAGGAGGGTGTAAGTGTAATGGGAAGTTTTTTAAAAAAAGGAGAAAAGCAAAACAAAACAAAAAGACAGGCACTCTATTGAGCTGTGTAACCTCTCTGAGCCTTTTTATAGTCTCAGCTCCTTAACGTTAGGGAAACAACATGACAGGCAAAATGGTACAAAGGCAAATTGCCCATCAGATGGCATAACCTGTTATTAAGGGAACATTTAAGAGGGCAACAAAACACAGAAGAGCAATGCTTACTGTCTGCACGTTGAGTGAAAAATTGACCAAAATGTTCAGTCTCTCTAGATACAGGGTATGAGAAGATACCATGTCAAAAATGTTTAATGTCATCTTTAAAATTTTTAAACTAATTTTACATGGACACTTAGGTGAGTTATTTAAGAAAAGAAAAGACAGTTTGGGATGGCCCAGTAGGCACAAAATTTAGGTGAGCCTTTTTGGAGAGTGTCCCTGGGTTCATCAAGATTTTGGCTTTCTGTACATGACTTATGGTAATTTTTATGGCTTAGTGACTTTCTAAACATACCTATTCAGCCAGCTGTTGCTCACAGTGCAAGTTCTGACACGTACTAGTTGCGTCACCTTAGTCAATTGACTTATTTTCTCCTCTGGACACAATTTCTCCATCTTGTGTTAAAAATTAGAAACTGTATGTAAGTTAACCACAACACATTTAGCACTCAATAATACCTTTTAAATTCATTAGCAGCAGCAGCAGCACCATAGTTATTTCCAAGATGATCAGGGATTAAACCAGGTAAAAACACTGATATCATTAAGTTATAATCATAAATCAATAATCCTGTATTCAGGATCAAATTGATAGCAACATGATACGTTAAAAATAAGTGAGTTCACGTCTATGTGTGCACTGTGCCCTGCTGAGAAACAACTGAAGTTAAAAGCACTAAAGTGGAAAGGAAAATAAACCTTCAGAGCAATGAAGACACTTGGATCGAGTGGTGTCTGGGGTGATAAGCAAAGAATGAGATGTCAGGGGTGAAGAGGAAAATTGGAATTAGAAGAGTGGGAGAGCAGGTGGGGAGGGCATTGAAGATTTAAAAAAATGACAAAAGAGTCACTAAACACTATTCCCACTGCCTCATCCCAGCGAGCAGAGCAGTAGAATGCTCCCATAGACAGCACCAAATGTCTTTTCCTTAAAGCAGCTGAACTATCAGGCAAAGCTGAGGGCCCTGGTATGGATACTGTTGCCGCAGACTTTAGCCTTTCTGTTTATGGTGTTATCGCAGGATCCAAGGTGCTGAAAGTGTACCACCGACAGGTGCCAGTCACAGTGTTTTCAGGAGAGAGACGTGGCAATGCCTAGCTCCCACCCAAGAAATACAGTCTCAAGAGTGCAAAAAGTGTACTCTTCCAGGAAGATGGTGGCGTGAGCAGGGCAGCGGAAATCTCCCCAAACAATATGTATTTATGAAAATACAACAAATACAACTATTCCTAAAAAGAACAGAAGATACAGTACAGCACACAGCCTGCATCTACACGTGAGAGGACTTAGCACCCCACGAGGCAGAGCTACAAAGGGCCCTGGGGAGCAGCACGGCCATGGCTGCAGAATAGTGGAGCAACAGTGACACCTACAGAATCTCCACAGAATCTACTCCCGGTGGGCGGTTTTTTTTTTCTGTTTTTCTTTTTTTCTTTCCTTTCCTTTCCTTTCCTTCCCTTCTTTCATTTTTTTTCTTTCTTTTCTTTTTTTTTTTTAAGTCTTAAAGAACCCAGCTGACATACATGGCACCTACCAGTGACTACTTCTATCGCCATGAAAAGACAGAGGAATATGGTACAGACCAAGCTCACCCAGACCCAGACAACACAAGAGACGGAACCTGAAGGGATGAAAATGCACAACCTTCCTGAAAAAGAATTCAGAACAAAAGTCATAACCATACTGATGGAGCTACAGAGAAATATGCAAGAGCTGAGGGAGGAAGTGAGGGAAGTGCGGAAAGACAATGCAGAAATGAGACAACTGATCAACGGGCTTAGCAGCAGACTGGACAAGATGCAAGAGACTGTTAATGGAATAGAAATCAGAGAACAGGAATACAGAGCAGCTGAGGCAGAGAGAGATAAAAGGATCTCTAGGAATGAAAGAATATTAAGAGAACTGTGTGACCAATCCAAATGGAACAATATTCACATTATAAGAGTACCAGAGGAAGAAGAAGGAGAAAAAGGGATAGAGAGTGTCTTTGAAAAAATAATTGCTGAAAAATTCCCCATGCTGGGGAAGGAAATAGTCTCGCAGTCCATGGAAGCCCACAGCTCTCCCAACACAAGGGACCCAAGGAAGACAACACCAAGACACATAATAATTAAAATGGCAAAGATCAAAGATAAGGACAGAGTATTAAAGGCAGCTAGAGAAAGAAAAAAGATCACCTACAAAGGAAACCCATCAGACTATCATCAGATTTCTCAACAGAAACCTTACGGGCCAGAAGAGAATGGCATGATTATATTTTACATAATGAAATAGAAGGGCCTCGAACCAAGAATACTGTATCCAGCACGATTATCATTTAAATATGACGGAGCGATTAAACAATTTCCAGACAAACTAGAGTTGAGAGAGTTTGCCTCTCATAAACCACCTCTGCAGGATATCTTAAATGGACTGCGCTAGAGGGAAGCACTCCTAAGGCTAAAAAGATGTCACCAGAGAAAATAAAATCATAGCAAAGAAAGCAGACCATCCAAATACTAACTAAAGGCAAAGAATAAAACACCTAGTATATAAAGAATGGAGGAGGAACAATTAGAAGGGAGAGAAATAAACATCAGACTGTGTTTACAATAACTTAACAAGAAAGTTAAGTTAGATTGTTAGTAAAGAAGCAACACTTGAACTTTGGTAACCATGAAATTAAAGCCAGCAATGGCAATAAGTACATATCTATCCATAATCACCCTAAATGTGAATGGACTGAATGCACCAATCAAAAAACATAGAGTACTAGAATGGATAAAAAAAGGAAGACCCATCTATATGCTGCTTACAAGAGACTCACGTGAAACCCAAAGATATACACAGACTAAAAGTGAAGTGATGGAAAAAGATATTCCATGCAAACAACAAAGAGAAAAAAGCAGGTGTTGCAGTACTTGTATCAGACGGAATAGATTCCAAAACGAAGAAAGTAGCAAGAGATAAAGAAGGACATTACATAATGATAAAGGGGTCAGTCCAACAAGAAGATATAACCATTATAAATATACATGCACCCACACAGCAGTGCCAGCATATGTGAAACAAATACTAACAGAATTAAAGGAGGAAATAGACAGCAAGGCATTCATTTTAGGAGACTTCAACACACCACTCACACCAAAGGACAGATCAACCAGACAGAGAATAAGTAAAGACACAGAGGCACTGAACAACACACTAGAACAGATGGACCTAACAGACACCTACAGAACTCTACACCCAAAAGCATCAGGATACACATTCTTCTCAAGTTCACATGGAACATTCTCCGGAATAGACCACATACTAGGCCACAAAAAGAACCTTAGTAAAGTCAAAAATATTGAAATTCTACCAACCAACTTCTCAGATCACAAAGGCATAAAACCAGAAACAAATTGTACAAAGAAAACAAAAAGGCCCACAAATACATGGAGGCTTAACAACATGCTCCTAAATAATCAATGGATCAATGACCAAATTAAAACTGTGGTCAAGCAATATATGGAGACAAATGACAACAACAGCACAAAGTCCCAAATTTTGTGGGATGCAGCAAAGGCAGTTCTAAGAGAAAGGTATATTGCAATCCAGGCCTATTTAAAGAAGGAAGAATAATCCCAAATAAATAGTGTAAAGACACAATTACTGAAATTGGAAAAAGAAGAACAAATGAGGCCCAAAGTCACCAGAAGGAGGATATAATAAAGATCAGAGAAGAAACAAATAAAATTGAAAAGAATAAAACAATAGAAAAAATCAATGAAACCAAGAGCTGGTTCTTTGAAAAAATAAAATAGATAAACCCCTACCCAGACTCATTAAGAGAAAAAGAGAATCTACACACATAAACAGAATCAGAAATGAGAAAGGAAAAATAATGACGGACCCCAAAGAAATACAAAGAATTAGAATATTATGAGAATCTATATGCTAACAAGCTGGAAAAGCTAGAAGAAATGGACAACTTCTTAGAAAAATATAACCTTCCAAGAATGACCAAGCAAGAAACAGAAAAACTAAACAGACCAATCACCAGCAACGAAATTGAATCGGTAATCAAAAACTAGCCAAGTACAAAACCCCCGGACCAGATGGATTCACCTCTGAATTCTACCAGACATATACAGAAGCAATAACACCCATTCTCCTTAAAGTTTTCCACAAAATAGAAGAGGAGGGAATACTTCCAAACTCATTCTATGAAGCCAGCATCACTCTAATACCAAAACCGGGCAAAGACCTCACCAAAAAAGAAAATTACAGATCAATATCCCTGATGAAGGTAGAAGCAAAAATACTCAACAAAATATTAGCAAACCGAATTCAAAAATACATCAAGAGGATCATACACCATGATCAAGTGGGATTCATCCCAGGGATGCAGGGATGGTACAACATTCGAAAATCCATCAACATCATCCACCACATGAACAAAAAGAAGAACAAAAACCACATGCTCATCTCCATAGATGCTGAAAAAGCATTTGACAAAATTCAGCATCCATTCCTGATTAAAACTCTCAACAAAATGGGTATAGACGGCAAGTACCTCAACATCATAAAGGCCATATATGACAAACCCACAGCTAACATCATACTTAACGGCAAGAAGCTGAAAGCTTTTCATCTAAGATCGGGAAAAAGACAGGGATGCCCACTCTCTCCACTGTTATTCAACATAGTACTGGAGGTCCTAGCCACGGCAATCAGACAAAACAAGACATACAAGGCATCCAGATTGGTAAAGAAGAAGTCAAATTGTCACTATTTGCAGATGACATGATACTGTACATAAAAAACCCTGAAGACTCCATTCCAAAACTGCTAGAACTAATATCTGAATTCTGTAAAGTTGCAGGATACAAAATTAACACACAGAAATCTGTTGCTTTCCTATACACTAACGATGAACTAACAGAAAGAGAAATCAGAAAAACAGTTCCATTCATAATTGCATCAAAAAGAATAAAATACCTAGGAATAAACCTAATGAAGGAAGAGAAAGACCTCTACTCTGAAAACTACATGACACTCCAAAGAGAAATTAAAGAGGACACTAACAAATGGAAATTCATCCCATGCTCTTGGCTTGGAAGAAAAAATATTGTCAAAATGGCTATACTACCTAAACAATCTACAGATTCACCGCAATCCCTATCAAACTACCAACAGCTTTCTTCAATGAACTGGAACAAATAATTCTAAAATTCATATGGAACCACAAAAGACCCGGAACAGCCAAAGCAATCCTGAGAAGGAGGAATAAAACAGGGGGAATTACACTCCCTTACTTCAAGCTCTACTAGAAAGCCACAGTAATCAAGACAATTTGGTATTGGCACAAAAACAGACCCACAGACCAGTGGAACAGAATAGAAAATCCAAACATTAACCCAAACATATACAGTCAATTAATATTTGATAAAGGAGCCTTGGATAAACAATGGGGAGATGACAGCCTCTTCACCAGCTGGTGTTGGAAAAACTGGACAGCTACATGTAAGAGAATGAAACTGGACTACTCTCTAGCCCCATACACAAAGGTAAAAACTCAAGGTGGATCAAAGACCTGAATGGAAGTCATGAAAGCATAAAACTCTTAGAAAAAAACATAGGCAAAAATCTCTTGGACATAAACATGAGCGACTTCTTCATGAACATATCTCCCCGGGCAAGGGAAACAAAAGCAAAAATGAACAAGTGGGACCAAACAAGCTGAAAAGCTTCTGTACAGCAAAGGACACCATCAGTATAACAAAAAGACATCCTACAGTATTGGAGATGTAGTCATAAATGACGTATCTGATAAGGGGTTGACATCCAAAATATATAAAGAACTCACACACCTTAACAAACAATTTGAGAAGCCGAAAAAGACAAGTATCAAATGATTTCACTCATATGTGGAGTATAAGAACAAAGAAAAAAACTGAAGGAAGAAAACAACAGCAGACTCACAGAACCCAAGAACGGACTAATAGTTACCAAAGGGAAAGGGACTGGGAAGATGGGTGGGAAGGGAGGGATAAGAGGGAAAAGGGGCATTATGATTAGCAGATGTAATGTTGGGGGGCACAGGGAGGGCGGTACAACTCAGAGAAGACAAGTAGTCATTCTATAGCTTCTCACTATGCTGATGGACAGTGATTGTAATGGGGTTGGTGGGGGGGGACCTGATGAAGGGGGTAGTTTAATAACCATAATATTGCACATGTAATTGTAGATTAATGATGCCAATATAAATTATAAAAAAACAAGTGTGCAAAAAGTGCCCATGGATAAAAAAGACTTTAGAATCGAGAGTTCTGCCAGGTAATACCTATATTAGTCGTGGAGCACAGGTTGAGAATACTAGCATGTAAGCCTTTAGGTTCCCTGTTCAGTTAAAATCACTGAGCTTACACCTTGTTTTGGAGCATCTGCTAAATGCAGTTAGTCCAATCTTTCTTGATCTTACTTCATGCCATGAGATGACTGAGATTGGGGCTGGGGATGACATCCAGAGCTGGGATCATTCCTTATCTCTGATAGATGTTTCAGTAAAGTTCAGAAGAAAGGTGGTCAGAACCTTCTGGCTGAGGATGGCAGTCTCAGCAGCCAGTTACATTGAAGAAGCTTCCAATAGTTTAGGAGAGTGGCACCAGATGTTTTCCTGGGGAAGAACGGCTCCAAAGGCAGCTCTGAAAGACTAAAGTCAATATTGCCCCTTCTTCCCTGTTTTACAGCAACTATGACTTTGCCCTATTTTCAGTCATTTCTTACTCTCACCCAAACTTTTCATCTAGAAGGATCAAGTGTGAGAGGGACAAAGACGTTTTTGTAAAGGCAGAGTAAGTTTGAATCATGTAGCTCTTGTTTTTGCCAGGCTACTACCCAGAGGCTGCACCAACCAGGCTGACTTGGGAAAAGAAATATACATTGTAACCTGGAATGGTCAGGAGAGAATCCTAAACTTTCAAAATTGGTCTATATAATTTCCTATCCCTTTAGTCCTGACTCAGTGACCATAATAATCTTGCTCTGTTACTGGGCTTCTTAACCTCAGCGCTGGTAACATTTTGAACCAGGTAATTCCTTGTCCTGGGAGGCTTTCCTGTGTGCTGTACCATACTGAGCAGCATCCCTGACATCTCCCTACTCGATGCCAGCAGCACATCCCCAGTTGTGACAACCCAAAATGTATCCAGAAAATGCTACATATCCCTCAAGGGGGCAACATCACCCTCAATTTGAGGCAGTGGTCTAAAGATGTGTGCAGTTTGATTAAAGAGCTTTTCTTAACTTTGTGGGTAATGGGTCCACATCCACTAAGCTGAGTGACATTCTGCTTTCATCCTCTACCTGAAAGGGCCAAGTACATACAAGGGGCAGGTGTGTAATTCACTTTTCTGAAAAGAGAATGGGCTTTGCATATAATTACAGAGATCCTGGTTCTGCTTTTCATTAGAAGTGTCACCATGGCACCTTATTTGACATTCTAATTCTCAGTTCTCATATCTGTGATGTATGGCTAACAACGCTGTTTTGGCTGAATTGTGTCCCCTCAAATCCATATGTTGAAATCCTAACTTCCAGTACCTCAGAATGGGACTGTATTTGGACATTGAGTCTTAAAAGTAGTAATTAATTTAAAATGAGGTCATCAGAATGGACCTGACTCCATTATGACTGGTGTCTTTAGAAAAAGAAATTTAGACACACATATTGCACAGAGGGAAGACCATGTGAAGACACAGGGAGAAGATGGCCATCTACAAGCCAAGGAGAGAGGCCCCAGAAAAAAACAACTCTGCTGACACCTTGATCTTGAGCTAGCCTCCAGAACTGTGAGAGAACAAATTTCTCTTGTTTAAGCCCCCCAGTCTGTGGTACTTTGTTATGGCAGCTCCAGCAGGCTAATACAAACACCTAATAGGAAGAAGTTCTGTGGGGATTAAAGAATATGTATCTTATGAATATCACAGTTATTATGATAAAGAGTTCACAAATGAAATATGTTAATAGCTCTTCTTTCCTGAGCTTGAATTATATGTCAAGCACACTTTCCTAGGTAATTTACCTATATTTTTTCTAATTTCACAATAAACCTGCAAGAGAATGAGAATTCATGCTGTACAGAGAGAGTATAATTGAATAAAGTTAAGGGCCCTAGCCACTCTGCTCTGCACTTGCTGTCCCACTTTCTCCCAGGCTGTGTTTCCTAGGGGCTGCTCCCAGACCAACATCTGCATGGCAGGGGTACTAAAGCAGGCTTGTTCCTGGGAAGCGAGATTCCTCTGACTGGAGACTGACTTGAGGACTTTCTGAAGGCCTTCCTTAACATTCTTTAGACTCCATGGTGATCTAGGATGCTTCCATCATTCCCGCTTTTTTCACTTGGAGCCAGAATATGTCATAATCTGATGGCTCTTCCAATACCCTCCAACTATTTCTCCATTGCCTCTCATTAACATTTTTCCTAATAAAAATCCATGCATGCTAAATTGTCTCATTATGGCTGCTGCTTGGAGAGCCTGGACTAACAGAACATGTATTTTCTATTTGTTTAAAGAAGAAACAGAGGCACAAAGAAGTGTGTGCCCAGAATTACATGACTAGTACTAATGAGATTGTATTCAGATATGTTTGTCTGACTCATTAGACTGAGTTCTTTTTTCCTACATTAGAATGTGTCCTGAAATGTATGGTGAAAGTACTTTAAACATTAAAACCATTATATGCACCTACCATATATATTATTAATAATAAAACAGAAACCTGAAATCAATATATAAGGTCTATGAACAATCTATGCACATAAACAGTAACAATGTCCCTCTTTCTGCTTCTGCCATGCTTCAAAATGTCATGTTAAGCTAACACTGCTTTAATTCTCCATCAAAACACAGTACTCTGAAAACCACTGTCATCACACTCACACAGGAGTTGCTAAAGAGGGAGCTACCTAGTGAAATTTTCACTCTTGCTTCAGCACTTTCACTGAGTGCCAAGCACCATGCTAAGTACCTTATATGTGGGGTGAGATACTTTGGCCTTAACAATGGAGTCTCTATCACCACTTCTCCTCATGCATTTCCTCATGCTAGAATTTAGTGGCTAACATGAGAAAAATGTTGGGAATAGAGGCCTATTTACTTTACTGAGATACGTTTTAGCCCCAGAAGAATGGGGGGCTTGAAATAGAAATTATGTGTAATTATATACAGCGTGAAATTAAGTATCTTGTGTGTCCTGAGTGTGAGGACTGTTTCCTAGCCACTAAACTTGCATCAACTCATGTTCCTTTCTATACCTTTCTGTTGGGTTGTTTGATTTTGTTTCCTTTTTCCCCTTTATTGCTTTGTAAGGTATTCTTTTGATTCTAATCTGATGGTTAGTTACCTTTGAACTGTAACATGCACACTTCATTTTACAAGAACTAAATTTAATCATTCTATCCTTCACTAGAATAATAAAAGAAATTGTTTTATATGTACCATGCCTCTATAGTATTGCATGTGATTGCTGTTTTGATGTAGCTGACATTTTTAGCTGTTTTTACTAGGTTCTTGTTATCCAAACTGTTGGAATCAGAAGCAAACCAAATTTGAGAGACATTATTTCCTGTCCCTACTGCAATGACTAAATTGAGCAATTATGTGGGTAGTATTCAGAGAAAACTGCAGAAAACTACTTTTGTTCAAGAGTCACTAAGGCAACTCTTTAGAAAAGAAGGACATATGAATGGGCTGAGCATCCTGAAAAGCCATCCAATAATTTTGGGATGTTCTTGCTCCACAAATTTTCAAAGATATCCTACAAAGTCTGAAGAGTGCTTTAGTCAATTGTATTTGGCAATGAAAAACATACAGTATTTTTGGTGTATTTCCAAAGCTTGTGAGATATCAAAGAATGGTAGATTTACTTCATGCCGAAAATAAGATATTATGTGGAAAGCTATTCATATTTTTCTCAGATTTCAGTATTATTCTTTAAATGTAATTAATTTTTTTATGATTTCTCTTGATCCTGTATATATGAAGGATCATTTTCAAAGTATAATAGATTACATATTATGGGGGAAATCACACTATTTTAGAAAACATCAATTTCCTTTAGAAAAAATACATTTTTAATAGTACTATGCATGATGGCTTTATTTATCTTTGCTAATGTTTCAGACAGGGTAAAAGTGTATTGCATGGGGTTTGAGTTTAGAATGTCTGAGTTTGTGTCATTATTGAAGTACTTTCCATCTATCAGCCTTCAGATCATTCATATAACCTTTCTCAGTCTCAGAGTATCTATCTACAAAATGATCTTTGTGCCATAGGTAACAATGTATGTAAAATTATAAAATTTTAAAATACCACAGGGATGTTGACAAATATTTTCTACTTAGTTAATCTTACATTGTAACAATTTTCTTTTATGCCTAACAACTAGTGTGGTTTCATTATTATTTCTTACATAAAATATTATCATAGTATACCAATATATAACTTCATATTGATACTTTGAAATTAGAGTCTAAGCAATGATTTACACTAACTTTAAGTTTTTCTTTTTAACGTATTCAATTTAGATGTAAGAAAATTGGCATAGTTTTCATTTTTTCTTTCCATCTCTCTTTGAAATTTAGAAAATGGTACTTAATACATAAATGTAATATTCCTATTAAAATACCAACTAATGAGATAAAACTCTCCTTGTACCATTACCTGGAATCTATCATCTATCATTCCCACACTTTGCTTAGGATCTCATCTCTATCAGTTTGATGTAATTAAATTTGGTGTTCCATGGATAAATATATTTATAACAAATTCATATTATAGCTGTGTGTGTATGTACATAAAATACATACTTTACTCTGTAATAATAATAGATATTTACTCTGCATTTTCCATTCTCCCTCCCTTTTCTTGAGAAGTATCCTAAATTTCCAATAGGAGATTCAACTGTCAACTCTTAGCCAAGCAGTTAGTGTTGGACTGACCCTACTCCATCACCAACCCCAGGGATATCTTAGCATATTCCTTGACATTTGTCACTTATACATGAATAGATATACAAAAAAGGCAAAGCAAATGAAATGCATAAGTTTCTAGGAATTATTTGCTCTTCTTCCATGAGAACTGCTTGAAAAGATTGTCTTTGCTGCTGGATGCAAATGAGAAGTGTTACTTTTAGAGTTGATGGCAGCCGTGCTTCGAGAACAAGGGAAGAAACTTCCTATAGAAACCAGTATCAAAGAAGCAAGGCAAATGATTGCACAGAGAGAAATCCATCTCTAATATTTAATTCCTAGAGCAATCTGCACCTGAAGCTTTACTTTTGGGTTGTTGAATAACCAGAGAAAATATTTCCTTTATAATTTAAGCTGACTTATACTGGGATTTCTGTTATTTGAAATATTCTGAGAATATTACAGGCAAGTTCTGTTTAATCTTCAAAGAAAAAAAATTAACTACAATGGTATTTTTAACTGTTTCAGGGCACAAAGTAAAAAAGCTTCCAAACACTTCAGAAATTGGATTGGAATTTTACAAAAAACAAAAAACAGACAAGAAGATCCCCCAAAGAAAAATTAAATTTATATGGAAGCAAATTCCTAAATAGAATATCACCAATTGTAGCTTATCAGTGTATTTTCATATTAATATTATTAATAATGAAAAAATATTCATCTCACATAGGGCTAACAAAATTATCAAATTTTACACCCATGTCTGTTAAAAAGTCAGCATTTTCTTAAATGGGTTTAGTGTGTATCCACTATGGGTTTCTTAAATGGGTTTAGTATGTACAGCCAATACATAGCTAGTATGTACTAATATAACATACTAGGTGATACACAATTTGACTTGTTGCTCAGTGCTCATTGATAGAGGTCAGATTCTGCTGGGTAGATGCTGCAGTATATTTTGGATATCACCCCATTGTATGTACTCATGTGTATATATGTGTGTGTTTTAATGTAAAATATGTTCTATATGTTTATATGAAAATCAGCATATTTAATAGTGAATCTCTAGAGGAATATCTATTACATGTATATTATAGTCAGTAATAAGATAAAGTTGCCAATTATCAACTGTTACTTTACATTAAACTGTTGTCTCCTAGTCTATGCAATTAGATAAGAAAGACTAAGAAATGAGAACTATAAATATTAGAGAAAAGAAGGACATATCTTTTTTCATATTTTATTACTGTATATATGAAGATACAAAAGAATCTGTAAAACAAAAAGAGAATTTAGTAAGGGTGTTGAGTATACAATTAGTAAGTGACAACCAATAAATCTCCTTTATCCAATAATAAGCACAGTGGTTTCTGTGTTTAGTAATAAATTAAATGCCTAGTAATAAATATAAGTAATATGTAAAACCTATATGAAGAAAGCATTAAATTTTCTTAATACATATAAAATCCTTTAGTAAGATTTTTAGTAACAATCCTTTAATAGTAACATGCCTTGATTTTGGACAGAAAAACAGCATTGTGAGGAATTCCATTTTCCAAACAAATTCATTAATGTAATGCAATCCAAGGAAAAGTACTATTAGGACTTTCTTTTTTTTCTGAAAATATGAAATGATTCTGAAATTCATCTAGAAGTATTATGAGTCAAGAGTAACATGGACATTTATGAAAAAGAAAAATTTTAGAGTATGAGTTCTACCAAATAACAAAATATGTTAAGTTCAGAAACATACAAACATCACTATATGGGTGCAATAGGAAACAAACATTTCAATAGAAAGAATACAATTTAGAGATCCATAGATGGGGTCTCATATGCTAAATATGGGTAAGCTATGTTAAGCAAAAATGGTGTTGGTTCAGCAGTCTAGAAACTAGGAGGAAAATACTGCTTCATCTCACATTGCTTATTAAAATCAATTTTACAGAAATAGAATATTTCAAGAAAATAAATCATAGACTTATTCGCTTCTTTGGTGAAGATTTTACTGATCATTTATGGTACAGGCTCTTCGCCATCATTTTTTTTTGTCTTAATAGTGACAGGAAATCTGAGTGGTGACAAAGGGAAAGACTGATAAAACATTCTGTATTGGTGGGAAAAAATCCAATATGTATTCCTTTTTCTATGGGTAATATTTTCTTTTCTACCATGAAATTAGAGAAACACAGATGATTAAATTGAATGGTGGAAAAAACATAAGTTAGTAGTTCACAGAAAATGAAATACCCAAAATCAGCAAACATGTAATCATATACTCTATAGCAAGCTGAGTCAGATATCCCCCCAAAACATATCCATATCATAACCCCTGGAACCTATGAATGTTGCTTCATATAGCAAAGTTTTTGCAGATGTGGGTTACATTAAGGATCTTGGGATGGGAAGATTATTCTGGATTCTGCAGATTGGCCCTAAATGCAATCACATGTATCCTTAAAAGAGGAAGGCACAGGGAGATTTGACAACACATACAGAGGAAAAGACAATGCGAAGACTGAGCAGAGAGAGATTTGAAATCTTAGCCTGGAAGATTGGAAATTTGTGGCCACAAACCAAGGAATGCCAGCAGTCACAGCAGCTGGAAGAGGTAAAATACAGCTCCCTAGGGCCTCTGGAGAGAATGCAGCCCTGCTGACACATTCCTTTCCATCCAATGACACTAAG
The DNA here is from genome assembly GCA_032199065.1 of Smutsia gigantea. Taxonomy (NCBI): domain Eukaryota; kingdom Metazoa; phylum Chordata; class Mammalia; order Pholidota; family Manidae; genus Smutsia; species Smutsia gigantea. Next base: position 24,296 of record JAVSCE010013078.1, read on the forward strand.
TTTTGAACTTTCAGCCTCTAGGACTCTGGGAATATTTTTTTGTTGTTGTTTTAAGCTATCCAGTTTGTGGTAATTTGGTAAGTGCCAAACCTAGAGATTGCTAGATGAATATGTCTATGCTTTAAATTCACCTCCCCCCACACCTCTTCCTGGAATGGTGGGAAACTATATAGTTAGTTAGGAAACGAAGAGTCGGGGCGGGGGGGGAGAAATAGAGATATATAGAGAGAGAGCTGGGAGAGAGAGTGCAAGACAGCAAGCTAATTCTCTGTAGATTTCCCACCTGAAACTGAATCACATCAAGTTGAATCAAGATGAACCCTTTGGAAACTCATCATGGAAGGTTCATCACACTGAACAATTTACTTTCAAATGAGATCGGTTATAGTGTCTGAAAGGCATGAGGGGGTTATTGCCATCACTATCTGAAAGTAACTGGAAAAATGTATAACTATTATACAAGAGACAGGGGAGAGAGTCCACAAAGCAAGAAGGATGTGCCATGGTAATGCTCGCGTCCTATCAACGTGAACCTGTTCAATAAGACCATTAAAAATAATTACAGAGTAAAGTTAATCTAAATATGTAGACCTAGGAGTATATCTTAAAGATATGTTTCTAAGAAACAGAATATAAAATGGATATACAAGAATATGAATAGTAATATCCCATATATGTATTTTTATTTAAAAAATCAGTTCTCTAATTGAGGATATCAATAGGAAAGACAACAATGATGAAGAAGGCTGCACTGAGGATATGACAAAGAAGGTGAAACAGAGTCAACATATTCTACCCTTAGCTCCTACAAGATTGCCCCTTGCACTCTGTTTTCACAGCACCAGCTTTACTGCTCCTGCTGTAAGAGCCTGGCCAATAAAATGAACAGTTTGTTCAAGTCCTCCATGGATTGAATACCAGACACTGTTCCCCTCTACTCCTTATCAGTGGTTCTTTCCCCAGCCTTGCGTAATATGTTCTCATGAAAATATGCTGATTATTAATCAGCTGAAAATTTGAGGAGCACTCTCTAAAGATTGCCAGAGTTCTCTGTGTGTGCAGCTCTTTCCAGTACTCTGTTCTAAGAATACTAGTCACTGTGGTCTCCCTGGACCTGCAACTCCTTCCCAGGGATCCTCCAGAGCCATACCAGGAAACTTTCCTTAGTGAGTAAGCTTGAGCAATTCTATGCCTCCCCTTGTTCATTTCCCATCTCTCAAGAATCACTGTCTTTTATTGCCTGATGTTCAGTGTCTTGGAACTGTTGTCTGTTTTTGGTTGTTCCAAGAGAGAGGATGAATCCAGTCCCTGTTATCCCACCTTGGTAAGAAGTGTGGCTCTGAAGTTTCTAAAGTAAAATTGTCAGGAAAAAAACAGACAATAAATTTCTAAACAAAATTTAAGAGGGACTCAAATCAAACACATATATCTGCCCTCTCATCCAAGAGGCTTGTGAGATGACAGAAAAAAATTAATTCAGATGACTGAATGCCTTGTCTTCACTAAGTTAACACTTCCTGCAGATTCCCTTCCTCTTTCAAGATTCATTTCCATCATCTCTCACTTTCAAGGTTCTGTATACCCACCATTCATAGCACATGCCTCAGTTACAATTTTATTTTTCTGTATGCAGTCACTTGCTTAATCTCAATTTCCCTTCCTAGACTGTGAGGACTATGAGGATAGGTGCCTAGGCTTTTTGCTCACTGCTCTCTTCCCAGTGGCTATTTGTTATAGTGCTAAAGAACAAGCAACCGTGTTTCTTAGATAATTTGAAATATTGCAGGAAGATCAAATGTAGATAGAGTCACACTGATGGAGAAATTTGAACAGAGGAAATACTTCTTAAAGGTAGGCCATCAGACATGTTTGCTAACATCTTCCCTATAAGAATTTTGAGAAACTATGGTCCCACCACATATTTTAAATGGCACCTAAATTTTTCAGCATAATTTGAAATCATCTCGAAGGACATAATTTTTTATATAATTTTTATATATAAGGATGTAAAAATTATAATTTAAAATAAAACCATGACATAATTTTTTAAATTGTCACTAATGAAACTTAAATATCATAAGAGTATTTGTCATCATCCATTGAAAAAAACATGTGGACAAGATCTTTACATGTAGAGGATTCTGTATTTCCTTTTACTTCTTGAAAATTGCCATCACCTCTTTTATGTTTAAACATGTTTTGTTGATTGCTGTTAATAGAAAATTAACACAAATTTAGATATAAGACACTTAAGACTATAAAGGAGTTCAATTTGAAGTTAGGTAAAGAGAGCGTGTTTTCCTTTTTCTTACTGTAGAATTTTCTCAAAGGTTGACTTCAGATGACTTGGTTCTTCAGGGAATTGTCATTTTGTTTGGTTTACTATTTACTATTTATTAAGGTCTAGACTTTGTGAAGTTACATGTTAATCCTAATAATTAATGTTTCCAGTGAGATATCAAATAGCTCTGTCAAACACTTAGCAACTGTATTTCAGTGTGCCTTCCTTTTTTTATATATTTTTTATTTTGGTATCATTGATATACAATTACATGAGCAACATTGTGGTTACTAGATTTCCCCCATTATCAAGTCCCCATCACATACCCCATAACAGTCACTGTCCATCAGTGCAGTAAGATTCTATAGAGTCAGTACTTGTCTTCTCTGTGCTATACTGCCTTCCCCGTGCCCCCCCCCCTACATTATGTGTGCTAATCATAATGCCCCTTATTCTTCTTCGCCCTCCCTTCACACTCACCCTCCCCAGTCCCTTCCCTT